>OU015494.1:50644450-50824681 GCA_907164885.2 Dolomedes plantarius
TATTCTTTAAAGAAAAATAATAGCATCAAAAGGATAGATTTATATAATATATTTAAAATTTCTATGAAGCTCTGATTGCTGAAAAGCCTAACTTTCAACGTTAAAATACAAGTTCACTGTCACCTTTATTATTAGTTTATTTTTTTCTACTTAGGATTTTATTTTACTCATTGCTAATGAAAGCAGAGAAATTATTCAGTTGTAACTAGTGTCTTTTCCCTTTGAAAGAAATTTTCATCTCACCATGTGAATAAACATCAGCTTATTACTTTGCATAATAAGGTTAAAGATGATAAAATTATATACTGCACAAATTATGTGATTATATAGTGTAAAAATGACCTAAAATCTTATTCTAATACAGCAACAAAATAAGAGATTATCCTTTATATTATGCGAGTTGAAAGGTGTTTCGACTTATTTGTCAGAAAAAGGATAAAACTTCTTTAATGCGTCAAAGGTAGAAATCCGTTATTAAACCCTTCCAAAATATTAAAGTTATCACTATCAGTACAGCTGACAAGATTGCGTGCTAGTAAAAAAAAAGTTATATTTCTTCTTAACTTTCTACTGAAAAAACAATCTGAAAACTCGTAAATCAAACAAAACAAGTAAATATCATAGAAACTGCTAATGAATATTAATAAAATATAACTTATGAGCTCCTTTTAAGTTGATACATGGGAGAACTATGATCGATGAAGCTGCAGCCTACGTTTAGAAAAGCTGCATCATAAATTAATATATCACGAATCAACCCCAAATTACTTGACTCAGCCCTAAAAAATAAATTTGTCGTAGTATAAATCATATCTTAGTCTTACAACATTACTGTAAATTTATAGATACAAATTGCCATCCATCCTGCAGTTTGAGAGTTCTTTGCAAAAATAGCGGAGATGAATAGGATTCATTAAACGAAAATTCATAAATTTCATACGTTTAGCAGCAAACTGATTCACGTTCGAGAGGGATATATATTAAAACTTTTCCACGACTAGGTAAGTTTTTTACCCATCAGAAACGTGGTAAGAATATTTTAATCCAAATAAAATAGATTGTTATTTGGAAATTTTATTCAAAATGCGCTCTTGGGATCTCCGTACTTTAGGAATTCCACTTTGATTTACTTCTGTATGTATTATACTTTTATATTTGTAGGAGCACGTTTAAAGAGAACTGGGCTTTCACCGTTTCAAAAATTTTATTTTCAATAAGAACATGTCTATGTATTTTTGTGTGAGTTCCCGAGAAAGAATTTTGCATCTTCTTTTACCTTTGAAAAACATTTCATTGGCACAAAAATTTAACATTCTGCATATCAAAGTGTAGAGTAAAATCTTTGTTCAACATACTTTGGGATTAAGCATAAATAAGAAAGGATGGTGACAAGCTAATGAATTTTTAATACGGAGTTAAGCGTATTTTTAAACTGTGCTTTTAAAAAGCTTTCCCGATGCATGGATTTGTCGTAAATGTGATAATTTAGATCAGTGTGGTCCAACCCACGGCCCGCCAATCGATTTTTGTTGGCCCTTGCCATTCTTACTGGAAAAATATTTTAGAGCGAAAAGTTTGTTTTAAAAGTGCTTTTTCTGCTCTCAAACAAATTAAATCAAAAACGAGAAAAGGAATTGAAAGTGCTTCACTGGAATCGAGCCTGAGAATTTGCCTTACTGAATTTACAGTGGACATTGATAAACTTGTATCAGGAAAGCAATGCCAATCATCACATTGATTTCTCGACTGTAAAATGAAGTGGTATATTAAACTAGTGAATTAACCTTCTTTTAATATAAATTTTAATAAAGGTTTTTGAATGCAATATGTAATTCGTTTTCTTTCTGGAATGTCTCTGGCCCTCACATTCCTATACTAAAGTTTGATTGGCCCTCGGGTAACTAATGGTTGGACCACACTGATTTAGATGAACTTCAAGTCAGAAATTAATCAACTAAAATTCCTATATCATCGCAATTTCAGCTTAACTGTGCTACCATTTATACCGGTTAAGACTCAGTCAAGCATTCCAACTCATATTTCTTTTTTTCACTTTAAAATATATGAGCTTTTCTTTTACTCATTTTAAAACATATGGCCTTGTCCGAGAAACAAACACGAACCTCCAGCCTTCAGGATAGGTGTACTGTCCATTAATCCAAGATGCTATGAAACAATCTTTCTCAATGAACTTCACTTGGTCCAACAATTTGTTACATGTATGTTCTAACAAAGGCTATCTTTTTTAATAATATCCTTACCTTTGCTTAATAGTACCTTTGCTTAAGGAAAACAGCCTGTTTGGCATACGAATAGAAAGTTCTATACAGTTTCCTTAAGTTGTTTTCTTTTTTTCGCTAACGAGGCAAATACTTTGTTCTGAAGACATTAACCCCTCTACACTGCAAGTTTGTTGATTACATAATGGGAGCAATATATAGGTGAACCGATACTGTAGTTTCCTTTTGAAGGGGCAATACAGGAACGTCCATGCCTTATCCGGTATTCGAACCCGAGCCCACTTTATGGAAGTTTGGGACGATAACCACTAAATGATGTGGGCGGTTTCCTCTTAAAAAAGTTCTTTTGGAATATTCATAAAGTAAACTTGGAAGAAATATTATGTGTAAGTAAATATATTTATAAAGGTTTAAACTAAGGCCTCGTTTGCGGCCCTCCTATAATCAAATACAACTATATGGCTTACTTAAAACACCATTTCCCAGATTATAGGGGATTATTATACTCAATTATTCTGACACTTTTTAAATACAATAGAATCTGTAAAGCAACGAGATTTTATTCTATACCTATTTTATTTTACATCAAAAGAAACGATTTCTTGCCTTGAAAATAACCACGTGGCTCTGGTGATAGTCATCGAAACCCAGTTCAGAGGATTCGAATATCACGGTAGGCATGGGTGTTTCTTGCCGTTTGGAATCTACTTTAAACCGTAGTAAGTTAGTTTATACCTCGTGTTTCAAAAGAGACCATAGCGATGTAAAAACAACCTAATAACATGCCTAGAAAATGAACCTGTAAATGCCAGAATGACATAACGATATTTTCACGGGATTAAAAAAATAATCGAAAAATTAGGGAATGAAACTAATTACATTTTAAAGAGCTTGATTACTTTTGATTATGAATTCTCTATCTGATCAATGAAATTTATTAACCAGGTTAAAACTGCTGCTTTCTTTTCCTCTAAGAAATCCCTCCACCTCAGAAAAAAAAGTGGGGAGTTTGCAAATCCATCTTTTATAAAATAATCTTATTTTACTTATTTTCAACAAAAAAAAGTTTCTCAGTTGAATATTTCCTTAAATTTGTATACAACTCATTTTTCCCATTGTGGTTGGCACTTAATCTGAGGACATTCACCTAATCACACCAAGAATTATAATTCTTGGTGTGATTAGGTGAAAGTAGGTACAATAATTATTGTACCTACTTTATATCTAGAACTAACATTGCTCCCTATATGGAGAGAGCATAGAAGCATGAGTTTCTTGGTATTTTTAAACACCATGTCCAAGCGGTAGTCACATGTTCCACTGACTAGCAACAAGGCGAGTACCTTAAAAATTTCTGGCTAAAAAAGTATCCATTAAGCATTAAGCTACTTTAAACTCTTCAGTACAACTACTTTCGACTACGTTAAAATAATGACTTCACATGTGTGCATTACTTATAGCAAACAGTTCTTTCATTTGCAACTTAACATAAGGCCTAAAGTCTGATAAAAAAATTAATATAAATCAATAAAGCTAATCCGAAAATATTTTTATCTTGAGTTTAAATTTATATGTTCTTTTTGTAAAAAGCATACTCCCATCATCAGACGTTTTTGCATCTGTCAATAATAAGTTCATTAATCAACACAAAACTAAATTTTACTCTACGTAAACTCTACTCTAAGGGTTGTATTGCTGTTTTCTTTATATCTCTTTAAAATTATGAAGACAAATTACCCACATTCCTCCTCGCGTGTTAGAAATTTCAGTGCACTGATAGTGAAAACGTAACGGTTCCATTAAACGCATATTCATAAATTTAGAACTCTTGACAGGAAGTTGATATGCGTTAGAAAACATTTTTCGGGGGCATAATTAAAATAATGTCATTCAGAGATCTATTAATTTTAAATGAGGTTGCAAGAATGTGGGGTTTCAAGAATTCTGTATATTGATTAAATGATTATAAGAAGCATACACAAATGTTTAAACAATGGTAGTTTCAGCAACTCGTGGGGTATGTGAAACTGTTGAAACTTAATAAATTTTAATTAAAAGGAGGGATCAGTTATTCTCTATAGCAGTCTGTGATGTCAAAAAGATTCCAGTTAAGCATATAATTCGCTGTGACATTTAAGTAGAATACTACTTTTAAACTTTTTATTCATCTGAACGTCCCTGGTTCGATGCTCGTCGCTGCAAATCCACCGCCGTGTTCACTAATGGTGACTGAGGCACATAAAATAGGTCGTGGCTGCAATGTCCTCCAGGATCTCAAATTTACCTCTGGAGGTGCGGGATCAAGTGTTCCGGTCCCGTCACTTGACGCGGTTCAAAATTAGGGGACAGGTCATTTAGCCAAGTCGGATTCCGACCCTTGGGGTGCTAATTCAAAACAGGAGCCGCCCCTTTCATCCCAATAGCCTAGTAGAACCTGGTGAATGGAACTTCCAACCAGGGAGCATTAGCAACAACAACGACAATTTTTTTATTCTGTTACATGGAGAAGTAATATCAACATCTCTGCCATCAGTAACGCAGGGGTAGTTTTAGAAAGGAAATGTGAAAAACTTCTTTCTATCCCAATATTTATAAACAAATCTCGGCTTGAACTGGAATAAATTTTAAAATGAGTTCAGTTCAATTGAAAAGAAAGAGGGATCCTGCTTAAATAATAGCATTTTCTGTCTAACAGTACCTGAAAATAAGAAGTGTGATTGCACAAGAAATTATTCAATAAAAAAAACACGTATTTTAAGTGGCTTTTCATTCAGTATGGATTTTCACAAATATATCTATGTATGCAATTTTCAATGATTTTAGATAGAAAAAAATGCCTTTTTTCAAAAAATTATCATGAAAACCATTATGTGATGTAGTAGAGATATTTAAAAATACTTATAATTTTATTTTATTTTTCATTTCTTAAGATCGCTTTTTTATTTGTATTCATTAATGTCTATCTCCAGATCGAGACTTAAACTTTATTTTACTCTAAAAATAGATTAATTTGACTGTACTTTCAAAGGAATTTTTTTAATTGATATTTAAAGAGAGAATATATATTTAACTCTGTTCGATACTTAAAATAATAAAGAGTAACGTTTGTAACAGAGTGTTACAAAAGTAAAATAAAATACAATTTTTCCCATTTATTAATTTTTCCCATCAATTTTTCCTATTGTGTCATAGAGGTTAATAAACCACTTTATTAAACGTTAGAAAAACAAAATATATTATCGGAAATTTCTACAAACCTGTAAAACAAGTTTAAAATGTTTAGAATTAAAATTGTTTTAACCACGTCTTATCTCATATAATTGATAGAGAACAAAATTCAACACTAAAACATTCCATTGGTATCAAATGGCAATTATAATATAAATTATAAAATTAATTCCTTGAGAAAGAATATTATGAAACGAAACAAGAACCGCCAGTATACTCTCATAGCGCGGTTGAAATTCCATTTTAACTAAGGAAGTTCTGCTACTAAAACTGCTAAAAATGATTATACAAACAAAAATTTGATGCTATAATAGGATTTCTTTACACTTTGTAGAGTTTAAATACGTGGAAAAGAATATTATGCACTGCTTACAAGGAATCATTTTATGTCATTTGATATATGTATCTTAGTAATAAGGATTCAGTCTTTATGTATTCAGTTAAAAACAATAACGAATGTGTATAAATATTTTCTGTCCCACACGAAATGGAGAATCTAGTAAAACTATGAATTTTCGACCATTCTATCTGATTCATTAAATTAATATGCTCGCTTGTTACAAATTCGAGACAGGATTATATCTTCATAACTGTCAATTCATTAACCTCATGTTTTAGTGAAAATGAAAAAGAAATCGGGGTAGGAAAGAGACTATTAAATCACCTCAAATATATATATATATATAACTTTAGAAGGTCCCCTCCTCCCACCCTATACTAAGCGTAAACAGGAAAGTATTCACTGGCACTTGTCGGGCCTCGAACCAAGCTCCCTCAGTACCCAAATTAAATTTTACTTCTGCTTTCGAAAGCACGATGAATTGATTTTCTGTCATGCTTTTTAAACGTTTAATTTTCTTGCTTCACTTCCATTATTTTCTTCATATGCCCAAAAATGTATAAATAGAAATGGGAGTAATCGGACAATATAGGAGCGTCTTTCCTAGTACATTATATATATGTGTGTGTGTATGTATATATATATATATATATACTATACCTACGCGATAACTACCAGGAAGCTCGCGGCCTACAAAACAATATAGTAATATAGAAAAATCCCTGAACACTTGATTCAAAACTTTGACTATATATTTCATACTCCAAAAATGAGCATAATACACTACGTAAGAAACGGCGGGGTGAGTACTTGTCCAATGAGTATTACTATGATAATTTAATATTTTTCAGTGTTTTTCTTATTTTTTTTATTTTTTGAACAATTTGGTTGGCAGATAATGCGTTTGATGTTCTATCAATCTGAACTCTTCGAAGCGACTTCTTTGAGGCAACTTCCTTTCAGTCACGATAAAAATGCACAAAGAAAAAAAATAATAGTGAAGGCAACCCATTGTTTCCCAATAGATAGTATTCTCCTCTCTAAGAATATAAGACTATTATTTGACACTGCTGAATAAACTGATTATCAAAACTCATTATTTATTTATTTTAAAAAGCTTCCTATCTTCTTTTTCTTTTATTTGAACGTAGGCGTTGCCCTCCTCGTACTCATGGAATAAATTAAATCGTTCATACACTAAGTAGCAATTTTTCTCACATTTTTTTTCAACGATGCCAAAATTTAATACATACTAAGTGTTCTGTTTATCATTTGTTATACCTAAAACCAAAAAAATAGGGAATGTTTAAATAATTATTATTAAAAAACTCTATATTAGTAAGACATTAAATAATAACAAGCATTTTTTCCTTTTTGTACATCTCCTATTTTTAATTAGTTCATGTTCGGCAGAATAAATTTTATCTCCACCTCCTAAGGCAAGCTGAATTGATTTTCTGCTATGCTTTTTTAAACGTTTAATTTTCTAGCTATTCTTCCATTATTTTCTTCATATGCACAAAAATTTATAAATAGAAAAGGAAGTCATCCGGCAATATAGGGACGTGTCTTCTAGTACAATATATATATATATATATATATTGGGAAATAAATATATTGGGAAATAAATATATTTTTTAAAATTGTTTACCATTATAAAGAATGTAGGACTAGAGTTTAATACATACACTTGCATAGCAAGGCACAGGTTGCAGCACTTTATCATGTAAGATGAATAATACAAAAAGTTGAAACTGAAAACCAAGATGGGAAGGTAAACCAACAATAGGGCAAGAAATAAGACCAGAAATAAGCAGTCTCATTGTCAACAGCAACGACATTATAATGCATTGTCTTTTTTCTACAAACACATATGCATGCATGCATACATTTATATTTATAGATAGATAAATAGATAGATAGATAGATAGATATAGATATGTGTGAGTAAAAAGAATTTTTAAGACATAAGTTATTTTGTTTTAGGCAATATTCAAGTCCTTTATATATGAACTCCGTTATAAACATGATAATGAAGCTAAAATGCACATCAAATTCTAAGAATAAGTATATATAAAAGTCTCTTTTGCAAACATTCAAACATTTTCATTTCGAAAATTGAGCTATAAATTACTCCATAACTCAGAAAGAATTTTTTTCAGACTCTCACACCAGTTTGAATACTGGTTTAAGATTATTATTTTTCGTTGATTCGAAAGGAAAGTTATCGCTGTTCTTTTAAGTACTGCTTCTGAAGAAGAATTTTAATCCAGACTTTTAGTGTGGCATTTTGATATTATTGTTAAAGATCAAATTTCTGATTGGAAATTCCGCCTTGCCGGATATTTTTTTTCTCTTCTTCCAGTAATTTAGAAATTTCTATAAATAAATTTTTCCAATTACATCCTTTCCTATTTCATTAAAAAAAATTATGTCTCGTGCAATTATTATATCAAAATTGAATGGTTTTTCCCCTTAAAATATACCATGATAAAGCTATCTAGATTTTTATTTTACTGGGAAATATATAATTTTAAATAACATCGCTTAGTAAGAGATAAAATTACGTCTTCTAGAAGAATATTAAAGAAATGTTAAAAGTAATTTCAAAATTTTGTTGGCTCCTTCACCAGAAGATAGCCTTACTATTTAAAATACTAAATGGTTATTTGTGACTTGAATCACCACCATTTCTAATCTGATTGTAATTATCATTACGCAGCAATCTTTCTTTTACGTGTAGTTCTAATCAAAGTGGGCTTGAGCAGTTTCAGGATATTTATCTTGTTTAATCAATGCCCACGATTAAACGGGTGATTAATAAATCTATTGAAAAGTGTTTCTTGAACACATCCGACTCAACGGAGCAGTGTGGAAAATCATTACAATGGTAATGTTATAACTATAGATAAAAAAATTTAAACTGAAACAAAATCAAATTTTTAAAGATAAGGTAAATGGTGTAAACAAAAGAGGGTAAAAAATAAGTACTAAGAGTAAATTTTTTTTACAAATTTTTACTTTTACATATTAAGTTCACAATTAGTTAGTAAAAGAAAAGGTAGTTAAACCGTAAAATGCTGAGCATTTCCCTTTCTGCGCTTATGAAATATTATGCGTTTATTAATAATTTCAATTGAAAAAATATTTACATTATTGAGTCTCCTGTCTTTAAAAAATATGCAAAAAGCTCATATATGTGAGAGAATTTTTATTTTGTAATTATTATTTAACTCGTATGCACTGAAAGGAGTATTACTCCATAATAAATAAATTGGTATTTCATCGCTATGATAAATAATTATGATGTCAGATCAACAAATTCATGTTCAGTGGTATTCTTCTTTTAAGAGAAATTTGTTTCATTATTATTTGCGACAATTATTAATCAAAATTATTCAGATGTTAATTTATGTTCCACAAAAACAAGAGTAAGCATTTTACAACTTTTTTGACAGAATTTTAAATTAGATTTCTTCTGATCCATGGAATTTTTCTAGGTTACAAGAACAAAGGAAAATATGTTTGAAAAAATTATCTCCTTCACCAGAAGAAAAGAAGTTTTAGGACGAATCGATATCAAAAAATAAAATAATAAAAAAATGATCAAGATATACACAGTCGTTAAGCAAGTAATTGGGATGTATATATATATATATATATATATATATATATATATATATATATATATATATATATATATATATTCGTTTCCTATATATGTTCTTATATATATATATGTTCGTTTTCCTATCGCAACCCCCTGAAAACTCTTTTTCGCTACGCCTCATGCAAGTTTCCCTTCGGACGAATAAGAAGAAACCAGAGCAACTGTACTTTAGAAGCCATTTCCAGAAGCATCATTTCAAAAGAAGGAAAAGACGAACAGAGGCATAATAGAAAAGATATATGCTCCTTGGTTAAAAATGCCTTTTTAAAGCAAGATATTGAAACCCGTTAATGACTAGTTAGTTACGTTAGGTGAGATTTAAAAAATGGGATTATGTTAAGTTTATTGGTCTACCTTCTTAGTTTAGATTGTAGCTACGAATCAAAAGCGTCATTTTAAGTAGTAAGAAAAGTTCTTTACTTGCTCACTAGAGTTGAATATTAAATAAATCTTTGTTTGTTTTAGACCATGTTAGTGTTCTCATCATACTTCTAGAACCTTCTAAATAAACCAGTTGTTTAGTTAGGTCTTCGGTTAAAAATAACTTTACAAAATAAAGTGAAAATCATTATGTTTGGAAATGAGGTAAAATAAAATGGGATTTCATGTTAGTAATTCATGGGAGAAATAAAAATCTAATTTCAAAAAGCAGCTCTTTTGTTTTTTCGTAATCGTTTCAAAATTTTATAATGCAAACAAAAGCTAAAATATTCTCCTTAATAATGAAAATATGTCTATTTCTTAATGATTAATACAAAATGTAACTAAGTTTTTATAAATCCTTTAACTAAATCTACAAAACATTTCACTCATAATAAACTGACACATAACTAGAAAATGTTCTTTCTATGAAAATATCAGCAAAGTATAGTTTTTATTACCATTAAATGTTACACTGATACTGTTAAAATCGAAATTATTGCTCAAACAAAACATCACTGGAAGAATTAGTTTATCGTATAAAGTACGTATAAAGTATCGCATAAAATATCGCATAACGGAAAAGAGTTATTTTTGGTTTATCGCTAAGCCCTTAAGCCTCGATGCTGTAATCATGACCAACTATTAATGAAAGCAGCAGATAAGTATGCAAGAATATCTTCATTCTTTCAGCATTTTTCGTGTACAATCTTTTTCTCTTGTACAAAAAAAGATCATCTGCATTGTCCAGAAAATAGCAGTAAGGCTATCTTGCCGTGTCACAGAAACGAACTTCGAATATCATGTTTATAGCCTCTAAGAAGAAAATGGTGGTCATAATCACATTGAGACAAAACTGAACATTTTTATGTGAAATTTGTAAGCGATATAGTCATTAATTTATTCATAAGTAAAGGAAAAAATCCTCACTATTATTTCTGAAGTACTTATTAACAAAAGTAATGAAATCACGTTTTACCTTGTTAGCAAATTAATTAATAGAAATATTAAAGTTGTAGTTTTTTTGTTTATAAATTATCCAATTAGAGTTTACTGCTTTCAGTAATAAAAATATAATAATCCGACAACTATAAATTAAATTAAACTGATGCAGGGAAATATCAGAATATCTAATTCAATTGTAATGTTGACACAGAAAAAAGAATTGCGACATTTAAAAAGGAACTTAAGACATTACTTCAACAAACCACAAACTAATATTTCTTTCTCATTAAAACAATTCAAAGATGATTGGAGACTAAAAAAATATATAGTAAAGTTTATATAATTTCAAAAAATTTCCCATTAATTTTAACCATTTTTACTTTGAATATTACTTTGTAAAGAGATTAGGCTTCTAAAAAGAAAAGTTATAAAGCTTTTTTAAAACTTGAAATACGATAAAAATTTTCAAATCCAATTTGTAACACTTTGTCAAAAATTTTACTAATGCTATACCTACAATTATTTCAGTTATTAAGCTAAACTAAACTATAGATAAGGACGTATTTTTTGGCTGGGAGGCAAAAAAAAGTTGAAGCTCAGTTTTTTTTTAAACCTCATTACATTTCCTCATTATTTCAAAACAGTGATATTAATCTGGTGTCAGTCATTAAAATAAAATTTCATGTTAATTTTGGTAATTAATGATTTTTTTCTTTTCCGAGACACAAACGTTTTATATGTAATGATGTACATTTGGGATATGGATATTATGAATTTTTTTCCTCTATAACCAACGAAAGCAAGTCTAAACAAGTTTTGGACCTTTGCACTTAAACTATTGATCCTTGTTGTTACACCTTAAAATTTAAACAGAAATGAACTCTAAATACTTTAGTAATATTCATAATGGAATTCACTGATAATATTTTTGCGGTTTTAAAACTAACATATTAATAATAATCAAAGCTTTAGTTATTTTTCATTGTGATTCATGAAAATAAACGTGCAATATTTTAAGAAGTAAAAAAATCCCATTTTTCAAACCTTTTCTTTTGTTTCCATTTGGTTGAAACTTTTTAACTTAAAATCAAATTCTTACTACATAATTTTTAAATCTTTTATGATGTTCTTTTTTTAAATAAGTCTGTTTTTTGCCTAATTTTTCCAAATTTGCCTTATAAAGGGGAGAAAAAAACAGACTTGCCTTCAGACTGACCGGTGCTTTATATTTTAAATTCTAGTTATTAGTAGGTTTCATTTCTAACACAACAAGAGGAATTTTTCTTCCTTAAATGTTGTTTGGCCCATAACACATCACTTTCACAACACATTCATCTCTACTCATCTGCACTTCGGAAATGCACAACGTCCCTACGTTGATCATCAACTTCGAGAAATTTGTTGTCATTATTCATCTACACTTGGACATTACACAACGTCTTAAGTTGAGCGTCAACTTCAAGAAATTTGTTTCTTTGAAAGATTAATTCAGTTTAAATATTTTCATTAAAAGAAAGAGTCAATTCTAAAAAATTACAAATCCAGCTACTTACACAGATATACTGAACAGTCCCTATAATAAAACCATTACTTTGTTTTTACAATCCCAAAAGTACGGAAAAAGATAGCAAACGGTACATTTACTCGTGGGAGTTTGCGTTCAACATAGTTTTAAAATTATCCTACTACTTTCACGAACGAATGAAAAACTTTTAAACCCACTGTCTGAAGAGGTAAAACGTTTTCTCTCAGGGAGAGGGGGAGGGGTATTTAAAATACTTACGGTATACACTATTTTAAACAAATGTATGAAATGTATAAAATAAAACAGGATGATTGTAGTATAAATAGATTAATCCTGAATTTTCTCTGTGCAAATTAACTTTATGGATAGCATACCATCATTCAATTATTTAGTTATAGTGGCAAATGATAATTTGTACAGAGCCGGCAATTTAACTTCTATTTTTTTAAACTATCTCTCATTATTAATATAAATGCTACTGCATTGTAGCATCAAAGAAAACCCTAGAATTTGAATTCAAATTTAACTCATCTGGCAAACAAACAGAATGAGAGGAAACTTCTATAATCATACGTTTTCTACATGGTTATAATACGAGTAAATTAATTCTCTTTGAGTGCATTTCAAAACTCAAGTTTTTTGAGTAACGAAATACAAAACAAAATCATAAGGGAATCAATTACTACCTAATAATAACTAAAAATTAAATGTAAACTTATAGAAAAAAAGCATTAAAAAAGAAGGGGATTTTCAAATAACTCAAATATTTTGTTAGACTTTTAGTCTTTCCCATTCACTAAAATAAATTTTTAAAAATATCTTTATGCAATAACAAAACAACGTAACAAATGCTTTACCTGTAAAAAAAAAAAGCTTTTTGGTTTGTTTTTAACAGGGAAATTTATGCGCAAAATAGTACCATTGAATAATTATTTTTATCTGGGATAATGTCAAATGTGAATTTAACTGACCCTTATTCAAAACGTAGTGTTTAGAATTGAATTAATTATATTTCATTACTCTTAATATAGCAGGATTTTAATGCAAACACATCTATTACACACGTGCAAGTAATTTGATGACAAAATATTTTCCCTCCGGAATTTACCTCTTTATTAAACAATAAAAGTTTCATTTGCAAATGCAGCTCCCTACATTATAGATAAAAATACCCCTTAATTAGTTTCCTGTCGTTTCAGCGATAATCATGAGAAAAAATTGGGCTAAAAGAATTAAAATCGAATTTCATGTTAGAAGTAAATAAAGTAGTTTCATTGACAATACACGCCAAAACAAATCACTGATGCATCATCGTCAAAATTACAGAAAAACAAACTCTATATTTTTAAGTCTATCCTGTGTTTTCAAAATTAACATATCAATAATTATAATTTTTTATTTTTTTGTTCTTTTTTAAAAACTTTTAATTTTCCTTTTCAAAACAACATAAAAAAAATTTTTTAAGGGTGCATCAAATTTAATTTTTTGCTCTATCATTCCCTCAAAACCTATAGAATTTTCAAAAGGCAATTAAAAAAGTTTTAAAAAATACAAAAATGCCACTATTTTATTTCAAAATGTTTTATATTAGTGTCTGAATTAATAAAAAAAAATGCGATTTTTCAGTGACTTGTGAAAACTAGTTTTATGCTGTGCGAATTATGCGCAACATATTTCATACCTAGAACAAAAAAAGAGAGAATAAAAAAAACAGCTCATCAACAACTTCGTACTCTTTGACAAAAGTGTGTGCGCAGATAAAATGACATCATAAGACGTTGACGTCGGTAACAAATTCAAGTTCGTTAAACTTTTTTTATTTCCCCTTTACGATACCCTGACGTCGCTGGTCAATAACTTCCGCCTTATCTCTTTCCTCAGGTACCACTAACGCAAACTTGATGCTTAACCTGTCATCGACCAAAAAAAAAAACAATTTTAATCGGTGAAAGAAGCGAGTTCAGGACACTTACCGACGCTGGTCGACAAAACTTTTGAGAGACGCTATTTCTGTTGCTGCTAAAGGAAGAAAGGATTCACTCTCGGGGAGTTTCCGTGGAGGGTTCCGTTCGAGGCAACGGGCATCAGAGCCGCGGCATCCGGTGGCGAGCGGGAAGTATTTGGGCCGATTTCCGCGGAAGCGCTAGAGAGCGGGACGGAGATTTCATTGATGCGGAGGGGGACGACGGCTGGGAGACCCCCTGCAATCACGTGACTCGCAGCTGGCCGATGCGCAAGACCCGGATGCTTAAAGTTTTTAACCATCCCTAAGATCTAGTAGCGTCGCCACAAAAAAACTATGGGGGGAGGGGGAAGCAACAAATATTTTTGTACACCCTTGTTTGACGAGTCCCAATACTGTGAGTGAATACTGTACGGAAGTTTGTCAAAAAGAAATTATTGCTATGGATGATCTGCCTGTGGCATAATGGTATTACCTCAGCTTTACTTTCACGATTGCATTTATCGAATTAGAGTGACAGAAGATCGCATTATGCGAGAGAAAAGGTCTTTAACCACTGAAATAAATTTCAATACCTTCTACGCGATGTTTCTAAATATGCGCTTTGTCAGATTAAAAACCAGTTCAGGAAAGTTTAGGTTACTAATCTTTTTCATTTCCCAGTTATAATAAGGAACTGCTGTAGGCATTTGGCCAGATGAAAATATGACAATACCGGTGAATTTGTTAATTCCGTCAGGGAAATGTAAAGAACGCATTTTAGTCTTATAAATGAAAACAAGATCCCATCATAGGTATAATGATTTCAGAATTTGAGCCCTAGTGTACAAATACCTTAATTTTAAGATGGTTTCAAAACATGAGTTATCTCTGCTATTGTTGTTGTTTCTGATGCCCCTTGACCGATATTATATATCAGTTCAAGTCCCTAAGACTGTTGGGCAGAGTGATACGGCTCCGGTTTCAAATAAGAGTCCGACTTGGCTAAAGAACCGGTCCCATAATTTTGAACCAAGTCGAGAGTGACGAGACCGGAACACTTGACCCCGCACCTCCAGAGGTAAATTTGATAACTTGGAGGGCATTGCAGCCACGACAGATTTTTTGTGCACCAGCAGTCATTAGTGTACACTGCGGTGGATTTGTCAATTGCGAGCAACAAACCAGTGACGTTCAGATCACTGGCACGCTGGTCTTGCCAACTGGGCCACCGCTCCCTTTGAGTTATTTCTTATTAACTGTAGTAAAATTTGTCTGTACTACTTTAGAATTTCCAAACACTCAGATACAGAAATATTTTAACTGAAGTTTTTCTATCATTTTTTTAATTAATTCACTAAAAGAAAGGAAATCGTGTGTAAGGTCATGAGGTCAAATCAAGGCAAAAATTTACATTTTAAAATTTGGTAAACAGTGGTAGTTAGCGTAATTCCTTTACTAGTCACAAAAGTTTGAAGAACAAATACAAGAAACAGATAACAAACCGAAAGCATTACAATCATCCCCTGAACACTGCAAGGAAAAACGACAGCGTTTTATGTAATAACTTTCCTTATTTTATTGTTACATAATTTTAAAGAATATATAAATTTTATTATAATATAAAATTCCAATAATTTATGAATTAAGAATCACTGGTTTCGTTGTTAAGAAGTATAGTGTAGCTCTTTTACCTGAAAAATAATTAAATCTATACTTTACTGGAGAAAACCACCTGTTTTAGGCTTGAATTTTAAGTTTGCAAGCACAAATCACAAACTTATTCTTAAATTTTCTAGTTAAGGATTACTGGTTTCATCTAAAAGAGAGGTTCAGAAACACCAAAAGCTCGGGGATCCTTTTATTTGAGAAATATTAAAACAGAGCCGAGCATGGTATAGCCGATAATACGGATTTGCAACACACTATTTCAGTATTTGGAATATTTTTCCCTCCTGTCGACTAATTGCCTATGTCTTGCTGTGGACCTCATAAGAAGGGCGAAACCTGGGTCCAAGGTTGCTAGGTACACTGGAGGTGTATATATTTGCATAAGTGACCTACCCCTCCGATACATTTTTTACTCTAATCTATTGCTATACCCTACATTCGGAGTTACTTATTCTTGGGGGCATCATTCCCAGTTTTCCCGTTAAGGTTCATTGATGTAAAATCCCTCATCCTTTTAATCTGATAAAAGAAGCAGTTCCAAAATTTTTGCAGGTAGGTAGTTTTGATGTTGCTCTAATGACGAGTAATAATTTGTGATAACAGATATTAGGCATATATCCTGAATTTAAGTAAGTAGTAGTCGAAGAGAGCTAATTAAACAAACTTCAAAAATCTACTTCATTCCGGATAGGAATGCGCTTTAATTCCAAGCTTGAAGAAAGATAAAAAGCAAGTTACTTCGGGGAAGTCAATTTGTACTGGTAAAAGCATCTATTTAAGATACTATAATATGTATAAGTACACTGTGCCTTTGTTTGGAATTTAAATCGCTCCTTTTTACTTTTTAGGTACCCAGTAAACCCTTAACAAAATATATAATTTGTATTTTAAATGTTTTTGTAAAACTGAAGTTCGATCCACATATTGTAATATTTACTGAATTACGGTTAAGAAACAGAAAAAAAGCAGATAAGAGAAACTGCTTCAGAAATACAAACACTGACTGGACAAAAAGTTTGAACTGACAGGACGCACATACTAAATCTTCAATTTTTAGAATTTATTGTTTCTATTTCTTTGCTGAAAGCAAGTCAAATGAAAATAGCTGATGAAAGTCAATGTGTAAAATAGAAGTAACAAAAAGTTGAAGGAAGAAATAGGACCAGACCGTTACGACTCGATGAATTTGGTGTTAGAACTTACAGCAATAATAATGCCTTTCATGAGCATTAACACTCGCAAATATAAATTCTGTGTCCAAATCTACAGTATCATTGGAGCTTTCACCAATAGCGTTCGTTTAGGATATCTCTGAATTTTACTGAATTTGAAAATGCAAAATCTCATTCTTTACCTTTACTTTGAGCAGAAAAAAGAAACATCCCAGCTGCATAAAAAATAATGTACCTCCTGCATCATTATAATCAATATCTATCACTAAATTCTAGTGTTTTCTGTATTATTATGGTCAACCATTTTAAAAGTTTTGATATTTAAGTTTTAAAAAAACTTTCGGTTTCGATTATACTTTGCCTGTAAAATTATTTTTTCCTTCCTATTCAAGATCGCTCTGGGAAGCAAAACTGGTAAATATTTCGCAGTTTTATTTGACTTAGATACATTTAATGTATGAACGTAGCTTAAAAAATTGCTACATCCCCTGCAATTCAGAGAGTGTTCAGTTAAATATAAAATATAAAAAATGTCATTTTACACAATACATGGCTCCGTACGAATTACTGTGCTTATTGATATTCAAAGCACTTCATTTAAAAATTTGCTTTTGTATGTTAGCGTATAAAGACATATATATGCAATATATCATTAACTTGATCTCTTGAATTTAAAGGAAGTTGGTACTGCAGTAAGTACCTACCCTTAGTAAGTAAGTACCCTTATAAAAAGATTTAACTTGTATGTAATAAAACTTATCAGAATAACTTACTGATACAACATGGTGCATCATTAAAAGTTCTTTTTTAATGATATTTTGAATAACTTAGAAAGTTCTCCTAGTTTGGAATTATGTATTTTTAATAATTTAGTTGGTACTTCATACGCTATGCGTTTTATATTCCTTCTAAACCCCAAATGATAATAAATACCTCAAAAATAAACTGTTAAAATAGCCAAGTATAAACTATAGCTTCAGAAAATAGCAGAAAATATAGAAATAGGATATCCTATTATAAATAAACGTTCTTTCGAAATTCAATTAAGGATGACTAAAAAAAGTTGTCTAACTTTTCTTATAGTCTTCCTTCTCTTTATTAAATCAAAACATGTAATCTTATTTTTATTCACAGAGCTATGTCTATGTGAATCAACAGCATAGCTCCAATAGTCCGTTATATTGAAAAGACTTGTGCAAGTGATTTTGCTCTCATCTGGCCCTTTGTTACTAAGTGCGATGTCACCATGGCAATAGTTAGAACATCCTAATTGCGGATTGTGCAAGAATTTCGGAGGGATTTTTTATTAAAACTAATTAAATAGTTTAGCAGAGTCGTGGGGAGGGACAAATCTCTCAAATTAGTGACTCTACACAATTTTTCAATTTATGTGCAATTATTCTCCGTTTTTCTGTCGATGGTGAAAGGTTATTTAAAAAGGAGAAAGGGTTTCCTATTAAACATGGTATTTTAAAGTTTCCTCCTGAGTAAATTTTATATGATAAAACCTTAACTTCATAGCTCTATACATCAGAAAGATAAACAGTAACACGGAAAAGTTTTTAAAACGATATCCTTTTTTTTATCCTTATACAAAATTCTTTTCATGTGCTGCGAAAATCAGTCTTAATATTCAGTTTCAAGGTGTTTTAAGTTCTAAACTTGAGGCTTTAATTTAATTTTCCTTATTGTTTTGGTGATTTTTAAAATATAGGTTTTTGCTCAGTAAATTTTAATTAAAAAAATTTGGTTAAAAAAATTTGATTAAAAAAATTTGGTTTAGGTTATTTCCGATTTATTAAAAATTACTTAAATCATCTTGAAAGTATTGATTTAATCAAAACTGCCTGTGATTTGACGAGTACCTAGTCTTATAGGAAAAGCTTTTTTTAATTTCTTAAAGATTTTAAGGCAACCTTTGAACATGAGTAAAATTTTATACGCTAATATAAATATCTTTAGAAGGCTATGATTTGGGGACAGTCACATAGTCACTTTCAATATTCTAGGCCAAAGTAATAAATATCATGCCATCTTTCCCTGTGAAAGGATCATACTAAAAAAAAATTTTTACATACTTTTCCTCTCAGTATCAAAATATATTGTGAATGTGTTTACTAAAGATGTTAACTTAGCAAAGAAAAAATATGGTATCATTTTCAAGAGAAATCGCAAATTAAAATTTTGTAAAGTACTCGCAGATGAAGCAATATTCGCATAAAGGTATCAGTATTCATAGTTTTCAATTGTTACTTGACTAATAGAGATGTAACTAAAATTAAAAATCCAACAGAGTTAGATAAATACAAGAAGAATATAGACAAAAAACAAACAAAAATCAAGCACTCAGGGCATCCACGCACCAGAGGCAAGATTCTGTATTAGTGCCGGAACTGAACCATAAAAAGACATAGAGGTAACCAACAGGTCTCGTCATCAGGGAGCCTAACTAAATCAGTTACCTCAAGGGGAACTTTCTGAATAGGATGCAGGTAAGACCAAAAGACATCCCAAGTCCCCGAGTTCCCCATGGAAACATTTAGTCGAAAGAAAATGAAAAGACAAGCACAACTTACAGTAAGGGCTCAACGCACCGTACATGCAAGCACACAAATAATCCTAATGTAAAGCCAAAGATGCATACCCTAATTCCGTAAGTGACGGTTATGGCGAAACAGCAGCCAATTTTACCCTAGTAGTTACGTCACAGTAATAAAACCACAGCGCCACACCCCATTAAAGTTTAAACAAATGAAAACATAAACCCTATCCTAAACGTCTTTAAAAAACACCTGAGTCTAAATGCCATTTTTAAAAAACTTTTAAATTGCCGAAATTTTTAGGGAAATTGTTTTTACTTAAGTTTTCCTAGAAAATGTTACATGCCTCCAAAAAAATCCCCAACGTTGTTACATATGTTTTTTATTCTGTATAGTTGTGAGTAAAAAATATTATAATAAATTTTATAGTTCAAATTGCTATGGAAATTGGTAAACGTGATAACCTCAAAGTTAAAATCTAACCTTTTATCATATATCCCTATTTTTATTTCTCTATTTTGAATTTTAATTTTTAAATCCAGATAAGTCGCACAAATATTATTATCGTTAGTCCGGTTTAAAGTTAGTTCCTTTGGGTAGATTTGATTAAGAAATTCCAAACCGTTGCAGTTAAAAATTATGAGGTCATCAATATACCTGAATCCGGTAACATTATTTGAGTTAAGAAATTTAGTTTCGTAAGAATGTAAGAATATGTTTGCAAAGGCGCTAGAAAAGCTATTTCCCATAGGGATACCCTTTATCTGTTTAAAGAAACTCAAGCCATTAAAAAGGTAGTTTTCAAAAATATTAAATTTACATAAATCATTCTGTTTCGCCATAACCGTCACTTACGGAATTATTACGGAATTAGAGTATGTATGCATCTTTGGCTTTACATTAGGATTATTTGTGTGCTTGCATGTACGGTGCGTTGAGCCCTTACTGTAAGTTGTGCTTGTCTTTTCATTTTCTTTCGACTAAATGTTTCCATGGGGAACTCGGGGACTTGGGATGTCTTTTGGTCTTACCTGCATCCTATTCCGAAAGTTCCCCTTGAGGTAACTGATATGGTTAGGCTCCCTGATGACGAGACCTGTCGGTTGCCTCTATGTCTTTTTATGGTTCAGTTCCGGCACTAATACAGAATCTTGCCTATGGCGTGTGGATGCCCTGAGTGCTTTTTTTTTTTTGGTTTGTTTTTTGTCTATATTCTTCTTGTATTTATCTAACTCTGTTGGATTTTTAATTTTAGTTATATTTGTATATATTCATTATGAGGATATGAAGCTTCTGCGCTATCCTTTATTGAAAAGTTTTATGTTTTTTTTGATAGGGTAGGTTTTAAGTTAAATTGTTTTAGCAGTCTATGCTCTCTTTTTATTTGTTTATTTGATTTGTTTATATTTTACATTGACTAATAGAGCTATTAGTATAGTATTTTAAATTTTGAAATCAACTAATATAAATTCTAATTTCTAAAATTAAATCTTAATATTGATTTAAATATGATAGTCTTCTTGATCGATAATCTTCTAATTACAGTTCTATCTAAATAAATGTCATTTTCAATTATGACCATGTTCTTTTACAAAAACCATCATTTCTTTTATGTTTTCCTGACATTCAAACGAGAATTTATTTATTTTTGCCTTGTCTCATTAGCTATTTAGCTGTTTGTGTCATTTTTCTTGGCGTGAATTCGGATCGTAAAGTTTTGGGATATTTTAACGGGTAAAATTGTAATTTATGTTCATTAAGACATATTTAACATTCTTTTCGTTTTTTCGTACACATTTTCGTTTATGACTATAAACATGCCTGTTTTTTTTTAAGATGAAAATCACCTTCTCGATATAATCAATATTGCTGAAAAAGTTCTGTCAATTAATATTCAACAGACTGTACATATTTTTGTCCTAAATCAATGATTTTTTAACGGAATTTATTCAGGTGAGCTATATTTCCATGTATAAAATAAATCATAAAAGAGTGAACTTCTCCAAAATGTTAATAAAAAGTTTGGGATATAGGTCAAGTTCTTGTAACAAATGAGTAAGATTTAACTTATTTGTATATTTTGTATGTTTTCACTGTATTGTAGAGGTTTTACATGCTCCTCAAATTTAAAAACAAAGCATTTGATGGAATTCATGCATTTCGCTAATGTCTTCTGAGCAATTAGACTACAGACAGTTTTAACCGCAAAATAGGCTCAAACTTCTCTAGACATTTAAAGCAAAATCAGACAGCTTCTCAAAATCCCCAATAAAAGTTAGAGTCGACGATTAGTGTCGAATTGATAAGATACTTCTTTAGGGGTATAGGATTGGGTATCATTGCCTCTATTGACAATTCACACCCAACTCTCTCCAGCTAGCCGGTTGACTGTAATTATTGGTTTGATACTCGTGCCAACCAGGTAGAGCAGAGTTTGGCCCACAGGCGTTCTCCGACTGCCTCTACCGGAAGGTTGTGGGTTCGATTCCCGCTTGTCCCAGCACAAGGCTAAGATTAGGGAGTTACGTTGGCTCACCAGTATGGTGCTCCAATAATAAAGAAAACAAAGTCGTGGTATGGATAAGTGAATGTCGTAATAGACAAAGTGCCTACCACGTTAGAAACAACAAGAGTTGGATATTTTTTTCTACTATTAATATTTAGTGTGGATTTTAGGAAGCTGTGAGCGTGTATTTTTAATGTCCTTCCCAAGTAGGAATAGAAGGCTTCCTAAAAACCCCAATCAAAGGAAAAGTATGACTGCATATGTCCTGAATAATTTAATAGATCATCGTCAGGACGTGAGGCATTGGTGTGATTGTCATTATGAACAATTTACAAATGCGAGATCGTTGAAATTGCATTTGTAAATTGTTCATTGCGACAATCTCACCAATGCTCCTCGGTCTGACTGACGATGATCTATAAATTAGATCGAAACATATGCTGTCATCCTTTTTATTTGATTGTGGTTATGAAGAAGTCTTCTATACTTGTTTGGGTTCCAAGTCCTTCTCGAGTTTCATATAGTATCTGGAAATTTGGTTTTTTTTTCCAACTTCTCTCTCATGGGAAATAAATTAATGATGAGTTAGTTGGTCAAATCTTTAGTGATATCATTGCTTTTCTTTCTGATTGAAAAAAAATTATCCATAATATTGGAATATACTTACTATGTTCAGCATGGTTGAGATTAATGCTCTCTTGACCAGTTATTTTATTCTATGTCGCTCCCCAAGTTTTGCATTATAATTACATTCATTATCATGTTACAGCATGACATTTAAAACTTTTAATTATTCTTCACAAAAATATTTTAAATGAAGAGATAGTTTCATCTCTCTACAAGTATATAAGTTTACTTGTCCAAACTGAATGAAAGATATTTTAAATTACATTATTGCATAAAATCTAAAGATGTTTAGCTTTGAAAAACGTTTGTTGAAATGTATAATCAGTGTTCAAGTTACGAAAACTCGAGTCTTTGAAAATGAGATTATTTGTTATGAGGTTAATCCAGCCATTATAAATTAGCAAATATTTAGGGAAAAAAACTACTGTACATTGTCCTTTAGTGGGGTACATTCGGGGTTATTTAACATTTCATTTCATCAAGCAAGATAACATTCTTTCTCACAACATGTTTTATTCGTATATATTTTTCACTGCCTGAAGTAATTTATTTCTCAACTTTTATGTGCCATAAAACCTTTTCAGCTATCATTTTTTGTCAAAAATTTTTATTGACCCAAGAAAAATAAAAACCTTAAACACATATCACGCAAAATAATACTCATAGCTTTAAAAAAATTCTGTTGTGCTGTTTTAAGAACCATTATAGCTAAGATTTTTTTACAGTAAAGAGCTATTTAGGCAGCTGTGAGTACTCCAGTATTTCAAAACAGTTCAGATTCATTTAGATACTTGAGCTGATGTCTTTCTTTTGTATATTATTTATCTGATAGAAAAATAACATCATATGTTGATCTTTATCTTCAATGATAGATGACCGCACACTGAAAACGATGAACTTTTCACATACAATTCAATAAAAATCATGAAATAAGAGCGGGCCATTTATCCACAGGGCTATCCACGTGAAAAGTATTGATGGAACTCCTCTTTATCCTAAAATGCTCCTTCGATCGAGGCTTTATTTCCCTTTCCGCGTTGTTTTGTGTTCTTAATATAATCAGAAAATCGTTGCTTCACCAAAATAATGATTCCAACGTGAACTTTAGTCCTAAACTCTATACAATGGGGAAAATATTTTTTTAGAGATATCATACATCATTCTCTCACATCCAAACGAAAGTTCTACTGTATTTGCCTCATATCCAAAGCTAATAAAATTTTCCGTTCCCGAAACTCGAACCAGCACCCTCTGTTAAGTGGGCAGGTGATCATATCCGTAAAACCAGTCACTAACCATTTTAATGAATGAAATTCCTAAAGTTCATAAGAAAGTTCATTTTGTCTCATAAGAACCATTTTTGTTTCTCTGATAATATTTTTTCCTGTGATACTATAAAGAATTTTAAACTTTCGGTTGTTTTGTCATGGCATTTTGAGATGTATTAGGGTAACACTGACAATATTTCCTAAATAAAGAATTTTTTCTTTGATTTTATATACACTCAATTTATTTTACTTTTGGTGAACATGAATTTTTATCCGTTTCTCATTTTAATGAAAGAAAAATTACATAAACAAAAATTATGGAGGAAGATAAAAAGGCGAAAACTATTTCATATTTTAATACACTTTCAAGTCCTCTTGTGAAAAATATAAGTTTTCGGTTACAAAATTCATGGAGCATAAAAGTTTTTTTCTTCAAGATATCGGAGCAACTTTTTATGTAGTTTTTTAATCCGTAAATCAATTGAAAATTACTGTCGGAAATTGAATTCAAACGAATTCTCTAAGACTTAATTGAGATAAGACTTCAAAAAAAACTTGAACTCAAGTATAATTCCAAAAGTATGAAAATCTAGGTTGCAGGAAATACTCATGAACAACTCTCCCAAAAGAAAAAAAACATTCTCTCCACAATCTATATATATAAAACAGTTCCGTAACTGACTGACTGACTGACATATAACGCACAGACCAAACCGCAGCACTTAAAGGGCTGAAATTTTGCATGGCGATTCTTCTTATAGTGTAGGGGTGCACTAAGAAAGATTTTTGAAAAAATCCTTCTTAGATTTTTTTAATTAAATTTTAAGCTGTTTTTTGTAACATTCTTTAAAGTTTGCATTTAAAATAATAATCTGAGGGTTATAAAATTTATATCACGAGAAAGATCATAAAAATTCCTTTAAAATGAAATTTTTATCGAATCTTTATCTCTGTTTTCTGATATTTGGTGAATTTATAAAGATTAATTTTTAGAATTTAATGTATTAAAGGCTGATCACGTGGTTTCATTTCTTTTTGTGATACTTTAAATTAATGTATCATCACGTGCATAACAACGAAATAAATTGACAAAAATATTGAAATACGCTAAAAGATAAAATTTAACCACTAGACTAATTGAGATGGAAGTTTTTTAAGAATTTAATTCAAATTAGTATGTTTTATGGATATTAAACATACAAATTAATTGCATACATTGACCGTTGTATTTACTTTGAATATTTTCTTCTGCATTATTTTGTTTATAAAAAATCTGTTACGATTTTTTTATAAATATATTTTTTTATACTTTATTTTGGTATTAATTGCATACATTGACAGTTGTATTTATTATAATTATTTTTTTGCATTAATTGCATAGATTGACCGTTGTATTTAATTTTAATAAACTCCGTAGCGAAGCACGGGTATTCAGCTAGTCATAAATTGTAAGAAAAGTTCAGATTCAGTCAGGGACTAAATTCTCAACCAAGCCCTCAAAACAGAGGAATCCGTCAAGATCGGAAATATCCAATGAAGACATGAATTGAATCGTTATTTTAAATAATATTAGTGGTGTTTAACCTTTCATTACTTCACATTAAGGTACAGAAAACCCTTCACTGCTCTTGGTTCTGTGTAATCGTATGTTTAAAACATTAAGATATCATTTAGGAACGATTGATACAAAAAAAAATGAAAGGAAACACTGCTTTCTAGAAAAAAACATTTTTGAGAACCTAGTCAATATCGTCAGTACTTCCTTTTAAAAATAACAAACACTGATAGTCAGAAATAATTATACATTTTAATGATATGGTTTTTGATAGAGTGTTAATATTCTCATAAAATGAAAATACTCTCTGGAAATCATGAAATACACTGGTTTTCAAAATTAAAGCCAGAGAAGCAATTTTGGGAGAACAAAGTCAAAGCACACTTAAGTACCGCCGTATTAAATTACATGCGCAATATAACGTCTGAAACATACGCTCAGAGAAATTTTAATACAGGTGGTTATTTATTGCCCTAATTGAGATTGAAATTGAGTTACATAATCCAAACTGCACAGTACTGGAGCTTTTGTTTGGTAATGCGCGTTAAAAAAAATTTTCGGTGAGCACTAACTCTTTTTTCCTGTGTATCATATATATCGGCCAGTTCAGGATCGCTCAAAAATGTAATTGAATTTTCAACTTGATGTGTTTTCTGGGTTATGGCAAGAATTTAAATCCCTTCTTTCACTGTTATGAAAGTCTGGCAAATAATGTTTGACCATTACAACGAGTCTTGCATGTCCTGTGATGACATTTTGCACATGTTTAACAGCAAGATGTTACATATCCAATACAACCGCTATTGTTACGCTACCACTAGAATTACAGAATAGGAGCCCATTGTATGTTATAGACTTTAACTGGGTAACTAACTTTTATTGCAGAAATCGTCTGGTTTCTGTCCTCCAATAAAACAAGAAAGCTTGCTTCAAGGTTGTGCAAACAAGACTTTTCACAATACGAGGCGGGTGGACCCTTAGTCTTTTAACAAGGAAACGGGATTTCAGTTTACACTCTGATTCTTGTTTTTATTTCATTTTCACAGAAAGAGAAACCAAAAATTATCCTTCAAACACCAGACCACTCAATTGCTTAGAATATTTGGATAATTGATACGAGATGGTGAAAAATTAAATAATCATACCATTATAGAGGATATTTTTATCCAAGAAACGAACAAGAAATGAACAAAACTGTATAGACCTATGTCAGACTTTTTGGAAGAGTAGTTGATCTTCATTTTCTTAATAGATGGTAACAGTCGGCTTAAGAGCTTCCATTTTAAGACTGGTACTATACATACATACATACATACATATATATATATATATATATATATATATATATATATATATATATATGCATAAACATAATGTCTGACTGTATGAGTGCTTTTCTTTTTGTGTTTATTTTGCTGACAATCAAAATTACCGAACTCCGAATCCATATTTGTATAACCGACGGACTTTTCTGACTTCAGACATCAAATACGGTTCATGGGTGCATAAAAAGCCTCTCTAGATTTGATTTAAACACTAAGCAAATAATCCGAGGCAATTTTTTTGGTAACATAATTTGGGGGTATTCCTTTGTGTCTTTACTTATTTGAATCTTCAAAGCATTTGAATATGATTTTCCATAAATTCAGAAACGATACTTCTGTGTTTTAGAAAGCTCTTAAATTGCACTATGGTTCTTTGTTCTCCTACATTTTTAAATCAAGAAGGGATTGTAGGATTTTTTACCATGTAACTGGGTAATTAATGGAACATTGTCGGTGATAATATTCATATAAAATAAAATAGTATCAAGTGGCTACTCTTATTAAAGGTTCAATCTCACAGAAAAATTCCTTGGTTTTCCTGGTATGAATAACTGCATTACATTTTTCCATAATTTATTCAGTTAGTGCAAGATATACATTCTTTATATTATGGACTCTTACTTTACCTATCTCTTTGGACTATGACACGTACTAATACTCGCAACATCTTGTTTGCGATTTGTGATGTCATTGAAATACCGCTTTCAATTAACTTCAACTTTTATTTGTAATCTGTATTACTTAACTTTGGTTGTAGCAACGGGCTATGCAACGAATGTGAGCATGAGCTGTGCGTTCAAAAGCCCAGTTATGATGGAACTGAGCGAGTGCAGTCGGCTGCTTCGCTACTCGAAGAAATAAACCGAATTCACGGGAATTGCATCGTTCTTTGAAGTCTCTACAGTCCATTCCATTCGGGTTGATTAATCTTTTAAGTTATTTGCAGTTCCACTATCCATATGCTATTATCAACCCCCAAACAATAACGGCCCTTTCATCGTGTGTCTTCCGGGTGATGGCCGAATGGCTAGGTCGTTGGCATTCGGTCCAGAGCCTGTAAGTTCGAGTCCCCCCCCACCCCTTTGGCATGGATGTTTCTAACCGCTCAGAATCGCCTTTAAACTGTTAAGTCCCGATCTAATTAACCCTTGTGTAGCAAAAACTCACCGTAGCGCTATCAACCAACCAAACATCATCAATGCGTCTTCTATCACCATTTTGTACAACAAAGTTTTCAGAATTTATTCCTTACTTTAAACTTTTGCCTAATCATTCACTAACTGTTAGATTCATAAAATGGTATTTACTTTTGTCTTCAAAAGTATTCTTACGTTGAAACTGAAAATTTTGTTGATAAACTTTACGCAAAATGAATTCTACTTCGTAAAGCTACAATGAGTGATAAGAAAATTTCTTACGCTCTCTTTCTTCCCTCAAAATTTGATAGATTGCAAAATTCTTCTGGTCGTATAAGGTTGACATGATGTAAAATTAACTGTAACCATTTAATTTGTTCTAATAAATTTTTACCTGTTGCTTTTGTTTGAAACTTATAATATTCAAAAAGTAAGCCAATATCGTCTATTATTTAATGCATTAGACATCATGATGAAGATTTCTTGAACACAATTACAATCAGCACAAATTTTAGACAATTATTTTCAACAGTTGTGAAATTTTTTCTGGAGGGCTTATTGTTATACTGAAACTTTTACAGCAGGACTTGCGTTTGAGTTCCGCTTCCTAAAGATTTTTCCTTCTTAGGTATTTTCTTTGGTAAAATAATAACATGATAATTTTCAAAAAGGCCTAAAAAATCTAGCAATGTTTATTAAAACTAAAAACCTTTGAAGTTTCGGGTAAATTATTAGAAAATTGTTCCTTTTGTATATGTTGATATAAGCTAAAATTATAGATTATCAGATCAACTTTTGTTAATTTATTAAAAATCCGATTCCCATTCCATTTTAAATTCGGCAGGATCATTTTATCCTTATGACTAACAATATCTATAAACTAGAAGAAATTCTATAAATTCCCTTAACAAAAAAAATAATGCATGCACCTGAACTTTTTCACCTGAGTTACCAAAAAATGTCAATAAATCAAACACTCGGACCATATCTTTTGAGAAGCAAGTTACTACATCAAAGTTATTTACTTGAAATTTTAGACAGCGATTTGAAGTAAAGAAGGAAATTCTCAAGGTAGTTTGACTCGAGAGGAAAAAACTTAAAAATTCGTATCAATTCCATAGCGTTATTGTTGAAGATATCGAGGAAAATTATTTTACAAAATAGTTGTTCTCCAAGAGAAACAGTGTCGAACTGGAACCCTTTTTGTTTACAGAATTCATCAGAACTGTAAGACATTAAATATCATTTAAAATCTTGGGTAGAGTTATAATGCCAAATTCTTTTAAAAAATAGCTCATTCGAATATTTTGTCATCAATATATTTTCTTTTAGCATGTTAAAAACTATCTCCCATATATTAATTGATATCCTCGTAAGGATAATTATAGACAACGATAATTACCGTCTCTTTAAGAGAAGATACGAATAGCAAAGGGTGGGAATTTTTTGTTGTATGCATTAAAATGTCTCCGTCTCTCTCCAGGATATTGCCTCAAACTAAACACTACTGTAAAAAAATTTGCTACTACTGTAATCTATTATGAAAAGATTAAGTTGGTTAATTGAATTATAATACTGTCAGCGAATTTTTTTCTCTTTTTTTTGAGAATCGCAGAATGATTTTGACTTGTACTACGTATGTATAAAGTGTATCACAGCAAAGGATTTTTTTTTTCCTTAGTCAAGAGGCAAGTAATGACCAGTGAACTTTGGACCTACCTGAATACTGCAATTGCAATTAGACTAGGCCCGCATTATATGACTTCAACTATTTTTCTTTATACGTAAGACATAAAAAAGGGAATGCAATAAATCTCTGGAGATATTTCTTCCGAGGTTTAAAACTGGATATTTTATGTGGCAATCTTCATTGTGTGACTGAGTGTGAGGAAGTAATTATCTGGCATTTTATTGGAAGAGTACTGGCTGTTGTTTGGAATAGTACTGATTGTTTGGAAGATGTATTTATTTATAACTGCTTTGTGTCCAGGGATTTGTTATTGCCAAAAGACAAGAATGTGTAACATGTAAAGTTAATCAGTTCGCGTTTTACAAGCATGAAATTGATAGAGGACGTTCAGACGAAAACACTCAGCTTTCTAAAATATACGATAAAAATTTAAATTACCAATTTATTTTGAACTAATATTCAAATTCTATCGTCAGACCGAGGAGCATTAATTGTGACTGTCTCTGGGAGCAATTCACAAATTCAATTATGAAGTTTCAAAATTTTATAAACACTTTTATTAATAATCATTAATAATAATCTTTGGAGTATATAGTATATCACAGCAAAGGATTCTTTTTTCACATAGTCAAGAGGCTAGTAGTGGTCAGTGAACTTTGAACCTACCTGAATACTGCAATTGCAGTTAGACTAATCCCGCATTATATGACTTCACCTATTTTTTCTTTATACGTAAGACATAAAAAAGGGAATGCAATAAATCTCTGGAGATATATCTTCCAAGGTTTAAAACTGGATATTTTATGTGGCCATCTTCATTGTGCGACTGAGTGTGAGGAAGGAATTATCTGTCATTTTACTGGAAGGGTACTGGCTGTTGTTTGGATTAGTACTGATTATTTGGAAGATGTATTTATTTGTAACTGCTCTGTGTCCAGTGATTTTTTATTGCCAAAAGACAAAAATGTGTAACATGTAAAGTTAATCAGTTCACGTTTTACGAGCATGAAATTCGTAGAGGACGTTAAAACGAAAACGGTCAGCTTTCTAAAATATACGATAAATTTAAATTGCCACTTTATTTGAACTAACATTCAAAGTCTATCGTCAGAATGAGGAGCATTAAGTTGTGACTGTCTCAGTGAGCAGTTCACAAAATTCAAATTATGAAGTTTCAAACTTTTATATATAATTTCTGTTATATATATATATACATAAATTAACTTTTAATTATAACACTATAATCTAAAATAGGAAAACCCAGGCAGAATATGCAAATTTTTTTAACTGCAACATATCTTCAAAGAACAAATCTTTCACTAAAGTAATTAGGAAAAAATGTATTTCCTCGGTAGTGTCACCTGCTAACTTTCAGAAAGTAAAATCTCTTTAGACTTAACTTTATTAATAATCACTTAACTTTCTTGTATAATAACCTCCAAACAAAAGTTATATATCACCTAGAGATTTGGAAGACGAAAAACTGATAAGGAGAACTAAATTAATGGCGTATTTTGACCGTATTTTGATTGAAAAGAAATATAAAATCCGATATTCCTACTCCTCCAGAAGCAAGAGATTTAATTAGGATCACAAATGTCTACGTTATTAAATGCCTGTTTTTAACAACCTCTAACCAAACAGACAGAAGTCACACAAAACATCGAGATGAGAATTTATTCAGTAATAATATAGCACAAATGTGATAGAACCCGAGAAATCTTTTCTAATGTAATTGATTTATACATGTAGGTACGAAACCACTATTCATCCGGGACAGTTATTCATCATATATCAGTATTTCTATTTCTGCGTAATAAAAGTAACTCTGCAGGAATAATTTTTTGAGGCAGTATTTTCACCCTTAATATTTGCATAAAAAAAGGGGGTTTTGCGCAGAAAAAGAACAACATTACTCAATTCTATTCAGGAGGAGATGAGCAACGAAGTTCTCTAGTAAAACAATCGGTGACGCTCGCCTCATAACAACGGAAATTCCGTCCTTTTTTTACGGAAAGGGGCGTCAGCAAGGTGTATTTAGACGTAGACAACAGCAAGGAATTTTTCTCCCCATCTAAAGCTGTAAAATGTGGGGTTAAAGAGATGATATCGAGAAAATAAAGAACCAAGGTTTTGCAAAGAAAAGTTGTGGGGTAATAAAAAATTGGATGAAACATTTCGGTGTTAGATTTTTTTCCCTCGGACGAAAACTGTTAATTCTAAGAAATTGGAAACAAATCTTCTCAGCTAGTAGAAAATTTATTTAGTGACTATTTCATATTTATCATACTTTTTTATTTTATAGCAACTTTCTAAACTTCCTTTAATGTAACAAATTTAATCATTATTTCACATTTTCGTTTCAAAAACATAACGTGTGAAGATGCTTTCACACCGTTATGTTACTTTTGCAATATATCTCCTTTTGCTGTTTTGCTAATTAATATTCTCTATACATGAAATTTTTATAACATCCACTGGACGCCATTCACTTGCGTGCTTTCTCAGTTATTTAATGTTGCTTATCTATATTTGCATCAGGTTAACTATTTATTTGATTATTTATCTGTTTTACTACATTTCGACTTTCTTTTTATATCCTATAATTTTCCAAAAGTAAGGATGTGACACTGCCAAGGAATATTATATCATTTGTAAGGTATACACAAGATTCGATTCACAAGAATCGAACTTTTGAGTGAATGAATTAAAGAAGCTGCTTGAGATATGCTAATTTCGGCATACGCGCTTAGTATAAATACCATGCAACGTCATTAATAAAAAAGGTTGTTAGGGTTGAAAAACGTTGTTAAGGTTGATAGATAAGCGAGAGGGAGCTTCGAGGGTATGCAGCTCCAGTACTATCCGGTGCTAGTGCTTAGCAGGCCCAAAGTTTACGTGGCAGAATTGCTGGTTGACTTACTGTTCGTGAGTATTGAAAAATATATTGTTCTTGAAAGCTGTATTTATATATCTGTACAAGTAGTACGTATGAATCTTGTTGTTAAAAAGCAAAGCCAACATGTGCAAGAATATTCAATAAACATTGTTTCATGTATAAACTGTGTTTGTATCAAATTCATTTAGAGTGCCACTTCAAATTATATACACCCAAGTTGGGTAGAAGTGAGCTAATTTTCCTCTATACATTTTTTCATAATTAGTTTAGCTAAAGATTTGTTCTTGGAAAATATGTTCAGTTCAAAAATTCTGCATAACTCTGTGCTGGGTTCCTGTTTAGGAAGGTACAATACTTTGCGTGTAGTCCAATCCCATTATGTTATTTTGGTAAATAATATTCTTAACTTTACCCTTACAGTCATTATAGACAATTGATTGATTTCATATATGAAATAAACACACCCCAAACTTCAAATGATGAAAAGTCATCTGAAAATTTCTGTATATCTAAAATTTATATACGAAAAATAAAAAAACTAAGCATGTTTCGAAGTAAATTTGGCAGAAATATTTTTTAAAAATTTAATTTCACTTTTAAACTTAAATATGGGGGAAAATCTATATAAATATGGGAAAACCGTTGCATTAATGTTAGCTAGCCATCTAGATCAAGACAGAACTGAACTATCAAAGAATAGGATATACCATTCTATTCTGCTTCAAAATATTTATAGCGTGTTATAACTAAGCTCACTGACTAATAACAATCTGGTTATTATTTTCAAACCAAAACTAATGCCTAAGTAATTTCTTATTGTTTACCAACTTTTAGTACATTTTTTAAAAACATCTAAAGACTATATTTGAATATTTTAACCGGGGAAATTTTTTTATTTATTCAGACAGAAACATTCCAGTAAAATCCCGAGCTTTTATGCATATATATATATATTACATGCATCAATCAAAAATAAATTTGCCCAAAATTTATCATTCGGCATAAATTAAAATTTTTTCAGCTTTAATTTTTAGAAAATTTATTACATATTTCTTTCAATTATTCTGATTTGGATATGATTCGAATACTTCAAAACAGCAATATTCATCTCCTATTATTAAAGGGGAAAATGAGTCTAGAACTACATCTTTCTATAAAATTGCAGCTGTCTCAGTGTCTAATCCCTTTTAAGACTCACAAAAAATTAGAGTGAAAGTTTGCCCTGCTTGGAGGAGACAATTTCAAATTTAAATAATTAAGTTTATATTTTGCTGTTACTCTAAGATTAACACTTTATAGATTATAAAAGCTCTTAAGCTGCATAGCTTCTTTTAAAAAAGAAAGAAGGATTTTATTCTTTATACAGTGGCTTAAGTTTCGGTAGACTTCCTTATTTATTTAAAATACTCTTGATTTATTTCAAAATAAGAGAAAAGTGCCTTATTTAATTTTGTATCCTTATTTCCAATCACTTTTGAATTGATTCACATTATATTGGCAATGTATGATACTCAGATATGCATGGGACCCCTCGTTAATTTCCTTCCTGTCTTTTTTTTCGGGGTGGGGGGAAGAGAAGGGCCAAATTCTGAGGCCCTTAATTAGTGAGGAAAAAAACAAATTACATAATTCGTTGATCCATTGTATAAGTTCTTCTCATGAATGTAAGCATTAATTGCATTCCTAAGAAAAAGTATCATCTTCCCTATACTTCACATTCAATACTCTTCTTTCCTACTAAAACTGTCGATTGATGTAGCTTAAGTTTAAGTCATGCGATTCATATTATGTTTCTGCTTTAGACCCAACAATACTTATTTGTTTCCAAAAAATTTTTATGGTACTTCACTACTCTCTTAACGAATCAAATTTACAGATCAACTGACCTTACTTTTTCCTATGCAGTAGATCAATTAAAGCCAAAACAATCAAATTTCTACTTGATTTGAACCTTAGAAGTAGAAAGTAATAATACATTAGACTCCTGCACATTATGTAATCCCTGGGGAAAAATGCTAAAAGAACACAATAACACAAATGATAAACCATAAAATACCATGTGTGTCTATTATAAAAATCCTTAATTGTATACAACAGACAAAATTGATTAGGTATTCGCAATAACTTTTTTTCATGTATCACTTTTCAATTTATAAACCCGTAAAACTGTTTTCTTATTTTTAATCTATGTAATAATACATAAAAATTTAATCAAATGAAATGACATAAAACTGCATTCCTTGGATTAAAAAAGGGTTCACGACTGATCGCACACATTTACAATTATATCGATTAAAGATGAAAATAAGTTATGACTTATTTTTTTCTTCCTTTTAAATATAATTTAATTTTCTTGTAAGGGATTTTATACTTTTATCCTTGTAATTGCACGATTTTATTCCATTAATCCCAAAGTCTCGTAACTGAATATTGTTTAAGAAAAAGATATTGTTCTAAAATTCTTGACACATATAATTTCCAAATATTGGCAATGAGATTGAAGTCGTATTTGCATTGTTTCAAGGCAATAACCAGCTTCGAATGGTCGAACCAAACTTCTTGAGTTCCTTCAGAATTTTATCTGATATTCAGAGTTAATTTTTCGACATTTAAAAATAAATTTAGACTTTCAATACATGTCTTAACCCTTTGAGGGGCACCGTTTGCACAGTGCAAACGCCTAAAACTAGTCTTCTTCTTTTCACTTGCATTCAATGTATTCCAGTTAAATGAGTAGAAAATGGTTCGTACTGCCATCTATTATCAGTTAAAAGAAGTAAAAACATTTTGCAACCTTTAATTGGAAAAATATTCAAGATTCTTTAGGTTAAAAAAATCGGAAAAAAAATCTGCACCGAGCAAACTAGGGAGGTTGTTGCCCCTGAAGGGGTTAAGTCAGTACATCATCATGAAAGGAAATACAGTAAAACCTCGTTTATCCGGCTCTCGTTGATCCGGATTTCTGGGTAATCCGGATCAGATTTGTAGACACTTTTTTTTAATTAATGTTCACATTAGATTTTTGATGAGGTTTTTAGTAGAAATAAGTACACAATAAGCATTTTTGTTGTATAATAACATTTATTGATAATATTTTACATGAAATAAAAACCTTTTTGTAGAAAAAAAGATCAGCGAATTGTAATTCTGCTAAACAAAGAAAATCTCTCTGGCATTTACATAGAATGTTGTATATAATAGATCTAATATGTAATTTAGTCTTCTTACACTGTTGTTTAGAAGTTACTGAACCAAATTTTCGAAGCACAACAATGTTTGAAAACAATAATAGGTATGGACAGGTTTCTGGGCTTCAAAATCGAAATAAAACATATTTAGAAATTTTAAAAAAGACTTAAGGGCTCATGGAATAAACATTTTTCTCAACAAACTCTCACATTTCTACTGCCCAACTTATAAACTCTGCAAACACTTCAACACCTGTTGCAAGACTGCCTGGTAGGATATGTCCTTGTCAACTGGATTCTCGTGCAATGAAAGGGGAGAGTACTTGAGGGGAAAACGCACCCCTGGGTGGGGAGTTCGACCCCCCCGTACGTTATGGTGCATTCAACATTGGACAGAGTTCTCTCCCCGACATCTCCTGTCAACATTAGTCACTCGGTAACATTCAGACACGGTATTTAGAACCACCCCCATTCCAATGAACACGTGTCTTCCAGATATTCCCCCATTTAGAAACCCCCCAGTTCAAGCCGCCAAAGTCCTCTTCGTGTTTCTAGATCTAGTGTCCCCCGCCCCCACTGTCACCATTTGACCCCCGGGACCTCGGGTTCTCCTTTGATGCAATGCATACGGACCGCCAGAGGAGGCGATCCGGCGCAGGGAACAGAGTACAGAGACATAAATCACTGGCAGAGGCAGAGAGCGCTGTGCCAGTCTGTACGCGCTATCAGAGGGTTAAGGTGAGAATGGCTCGAGGTATCCTAGTGGTAGCACGTCGGCTTACGGCGCTGAGGGTGCTCGGTTTGAATACCGACAAGCGTCATTAAAGTACCTTCATGTCTAGGCTGGATACGAGCATGTTAAAACCGTAGACCGAAAAGTCATCAAGGAGGTCAGAGAGGGGGGAGAGGGTGCGTTCCCCTCAGATGTCGCTCGTGAAGCTGCTCGATCAAAATTGTAGTGGTACCTATCTAAGTCGGATGCTGACCCTTGGGGTGCTATTGAAAACCTGAGCCGCACTCCTCAGACCCCAAAGCCTGTATGGACCTGGTCTTGAACTTCCGGAGAGAAGCATTAGAAACACTTATAGTTTTAATCCATGAAACCTTTTTTTTTTCGTAATCAATCTGCAAACCTGCAAACCACTGCTCATCAATGACATTGAATTTTTGTCTCTTGAATTTCGTATGTAACTATCTTGTACAAAGGTCGTTCGCACTTTATGGAAACGATTTTGATAGTAAGTTTTAATGTATAAATGCCGATATTTTTTGCGACGATTTCCTTCTATCTGATACCCATGGTTCTTACCAATAGCTCTGGCTAGAATTTTCCAAGAAAGTAAACTTTCTCTTAGTACCTGTTCATGTCAATTTTACCCCATTCCTCTTGGACCGCTTTCCAATGTCCGTTCAGTGATCTTGGATGCCGTTTTCCCATGGCTCGTTTTAATAACCCCAAAAAACCGCAAAATTCCATTGGAGACGCGTCAGGTGATTTTACAGGTATTTCGTTACAATGGATACACTTTATTCCTGCATCTGATTCTTTCTTTGCTAAATAAGTGGCAGGATTGATTTAGACGTTATGACCTAGAGGCCTTTGTCCATAAGAAGCTTAACCTTATCCATACCCTTGTTCCATATAAGGCTGGAATTTCTTCTTCGAAAATTGGTTCTAAAATATTCTGCTGATACTATAGTGAATTAATTTTGGCCTTACCGTGAGACTTTTTTTGATTTTTAATTTCCCGTTGTAACAAAATTCCTGCAACTATCATGAAGCCTTTGGGAACTTTTCTGTACACTGACGAAGCCATATTTCGTACGGTCATCCCCGTCAGTGAGCAATATACAATTGATCTGTTTTTATTACAGTCACTTAAATACACCCCTGCCTCATCGAGTGTTATCACAAATTTCTATTTTTTCAGCTGCTAGGTGTTTTTTCATATATTTTGTACAATTTGTTTTTCTTTCAGCAATATGCTTTGGCAAAGCCGATGAACTTTAGGGCTTAAACATCTTTTTTAACTTCAAATCTTTCTGAATGATTTTTACTTATAGTACCAGAAGACATTCCTAGTCTCGATGCGGATTTTCTTTTAGGATCAGAGACTTTACTTTCTTGATATTTACCTGCGTTCGAACAGTCTGAGCATGAGGTTTCGCAGTCATGTTTTAATTTTTACTTTCAGTTAGACATTTTTTTTCCTTTCAAATTTAAATATATTATAAATACTTTTTTTTAATGCCATGACCAGGATTTTTTTACACCGCTTTATAATTTGTTGATACTAATATTTTCTCCTCGGAAAGCGCAGTTACGTAAGCCTTCCAGGCCATCTATCAATTTTAGGAGTTCATTTTCACAATAAATGTTTTATTTTACATTCCAATCAAGCAAAAACAATAGCAGACGATATTCTAAAGTTGCCAAAATTTTATCTCAAAATGCAAACGACAAAAAATAAATTACAAAATCGTTTCCATAAAGTGCGAACGACCTTTTGTATATTTTGTATTACTGTCATAAGAAATGTAAATAGGTACATTTTACTTTCAGTTGATCGGGTAGGCATCCTGGCAGCAGCAGATTAAACCTATAGAATTATATTCCAGTTTTTTTTTATATTTGCCTCTGGACCTACAGGACAATTCCTCCTAATCGCTGTAAAATAAATTATAAATCTGTGTACAATTGAACTTCAGGACACCAAATTCACACTTACTGGGGTATAATTAACTTTCAGACTAGACTAATTTTTATGCTGAACTTTAGTAAGGTACTACATTATTATTTGCTGCTTGTACAGTTCACTCTCCTTTGAATAATTCTCTCGACGACACTGCCCTCTTCTCTTTCGAGAAACGCAGAAAAAAAAGAAGGCGGTCAGAATCCAAATTAGAAAAGGTGGTATAAGAATGAAACGAGGAGCTATTTAATAGGAGCACGGGGTCAGCAGAGTGTGAATGTGAGTTTATTTTTATCTAGATTTCATGGGCAATGGAGATCAAGTTGGATTTACGAAGCTGTTATTGTCACAAGATATTACTACGAAGCCAATTAAGCCAATTAAGTGAAACAGAATCCAGTAAAATTGGAAGTTTAAGGTCCTGTGTAGGAATTATATAAATAAAGTTAGTGCGGGAAGCATGGAAGGTTCTAATTTAACAATAGGTAGTTAGGTAGTGCAGGCTCCAAATAAAAGTTGGAAGTATAGAAATTGGAGTACCTTCCTATATTTGTGTTCATTCTCTTTTAGTTGTACGCTCAAATCAAGTATCAATAAATTTTAGTTTGCTATTTTAATTATATTTCTAGTTTGTTACCGCTTGACATAAATTGTTACAGATATTAAGGATGTATTTATTCGTAACAATTCCAACTGTATTTTCCTGTTTTTCACTACGTGATAAATTAGCTCATGGTTTTTGGTGGCCACACCCTACTCCTGCTTACAAGAGAATTAGCTATTCCGGTTAATGAGTTATATGAACGATTAGGACCATCAAGTCCTAAAAATAGTGGCAGATGCTGCGACCTTTATTCAACTAACAACACTGAAATGCTTAAGAGAAAAATATCTTTCTGGGATCTTATCTATTCCCATATTACTGAGTTCCAAGCCACTACACTTACGAAAGCTTCTATTGCGAAAAATAAAGATAGAAGTCTTTTTATATTTTCTTCTGGTTAATAAGTGTGAAACAACGAAGAAATTACAAGCAAAGCAATAGAAGATTGTATCGAGTGTCCGAAATATAGAGAATGAAACTTAAAACAAGTGAATTCAATGGAAGTATAAAATAAAACTTTTCAGGCATTTAACAGAATAGGAAGTTAGGATATAAGAAACAAACCTTTTGGGGAGTTTTTTGACTTGAAAACCAAAAATACAATCTTTAAAAAAAATCAAAATCAAATAATTATCAGTATAGTTTACAGTCTCCTAGGATCGAAAATAACGAAGCTCTTTAGCATACATTGGATTAGGCTATTTAGCAGTTTTATTGTGATCTTACTCCAATACATTTTCGATGTTTTTTGTTGTTTTTGTTTTGTTTTTAAACTTCAGGTCCTCTTTTGGGAACAGCTGATCATTCCGAAGTCACATCCTTTTGACTCCCTTCAATGAGAAGATTTCAGTTGTGACTTAAATTCAAATTATCAATTAAATAGACAAATTGAAGTGAAATCCTCTGAAGGGAAAGGGGACAGAAACGAGTTCTTTTGTATTCTGTTTTCTAAAACAGCCATTTAAAGTAAACGTAAGTAACAAGCTATGAATTTCAATTTTTTACTCTATGCCAGTTTTATTTTCCTCCACCAGAAAAGATTGTCTTCCAGTGTATTTTAGATTTTCAAAAACTGAATAGGATCAGAACAAGATATCTATAATAATTTGTCAACCCGATTAAAAATCATCCATGGCAATTATGAGATGAACAATATGCAATTTATCAGATTACAAGCACACGAAATTTCTCACTGGAAAATGTATTATTTAGCTATGGGATTCATAAAATTAGGGGGAAAAGAAACATTTAAACTGTCTTAAACTACTACTCGGTGTTTATTCTAAAAATTTAAAATTATAAAATAATCCACACTCATATTTTCAACTTAAAAATTACTTAATATCGAATAATTAAGCTTTTTCACTTTATCCAATGCATTTTACTATTTTGGTAAAGCAAAAGCACTGAATGTTCATCTTTGCTGGACATTAGTACTGATGAGATCGTAAGTTCAAAATCTGCTCATGATTGAGTTACAGGCAACGAGGTTTTACGTGTAACATAAATACGAATCAAATCCTCCTTAACAGTAGAAAGACGGATAATCTTTCTTACTGAAAAGACTGGACGCCGTCATTTTGACGGGTGGAAATAAAATCATGAATATAAAATATTTAATGTTTTTTAAATGGTTAAACACTTTAAATTTTGAACTATTTCATGCCAATATATAATAAATTAGTATATATTTAGATATATTTTTATGCAGGTTTGCGGAGCTGACAACCTGGTATGGTTTATCCGTAAAAATATATGCATGGTTTGTGCAGTCCTTATTTTTAAACACCAATATTTCCGAAGAGTCAATATTTCTGTTATTTGCAAAAGGGGAGAAGAAAAGTAAGAGAAAAAAAGGAAGAGAAGAAAAGTAACTAACATTTTTCCGGTATTATTTTAAAGATTTCTTCCTATATTCTATATTGCCGTCAAATCGACGGATTTCAGTCTTAGTAAGTATGCAACACATTTTCTCCCCCTCTTTACTATCGAATATAATTTTGTAAATGCGTGTGAATATTTCGCGTAAAATTAGAAAAAGTCATAAAATTTCAGATGCCTGAGGATATAAATACAGACTTAGCTCTCAATACAATGTCCGAAATCGTCAAAATGACGGCAGCCGTCATTCTAGTGTTAAAAAGTATATCATAGAAGACAATCCTCTTGTGAGGTAGACAAACTTAAAAGAGCATTGAAGTAATCAAATCATCCTATTTTTCCTCCTTTCACTTTCAATTCTATCAACTAATTTTTTGTTATTTATAAAGAAAATTATCGTATGCATCATATACATGTTAGTTTTACTTCTATTGATCCTTAAACTATCAATTCTCAGTCATTGACTTCTAGCAATATTTTTTGACATGCAATATAAATCAATTAACTCCTAACTCCCACAATTTCCTTTCAATTGATATCCTGTAAAATAAAGAGGATCAAATCTCTTCTTCCTCAACTATGAAATTGAAAATCAACAAACGAGATAATACACTTAGTCATCTGAGTCCGACGTGCAGCAAGAAAAAACTTTGGAAGGCAGCCACAGTTTCTGACGGAAACAAAATGAGACATTTGAGATTAATACACAGAAATAATATATCAAGGACTTACATTTCAGGGGTCTCCCCACGCCACCCACTTGCTTACAGCCTTGCGCCAAGTGCAGATATACAAAAGTATTAATTCCGATTGCTATTCAACGGTATGATCAGCGTCTCAGAAGTAAAAAAGGATCCAGACCAACATTTCTGATGGAAATGATTGAAATGGTGATACATAATTTATACAGTCCTCCAACCGTCCTCGGACTTTGATATAAGAGTTTAAGCTTTCAACCTAACCTTAGAGTTCTATTGAGGCTGAAATTGATGGAAATGATGGTACATAATTTATACAGTCCTCCAATCTTCCTCGGACTTTGATATAAGAGCTTGAGCTTTCAAACTAAGCTTAGAGTTCTATTGAGGCTGAAATTACTTAATCGAAGTTCCACAAAGTCTTATTTATTTGGAATTAAAAGCCTTATTCTAATCTTTTGTTTAAATAATAACATAAAGTGGGTGGCTTGCCTTGATTGGTCCCACCAATTGACCCACCGGATTACCCACCAGCACTGGTACTCAAGACGTCTCAGTACATTTCAAAACAATTGCTCCGTACAACCACTCACATCAGCCACTGGCTGCCCAGCGAACTCACCACTGCCCAGAAGGAACCCTAACCAAATCGTCTTTGAAGGCGTGACTTTTGGTTGCATTTTAAAAAGGTGTTGATCATGTTATAACGACTGACTGGCGTCAAACAAATGAACAAATTATGAGCAAAGAGAAATCCATAAAGAAATTTTGTAAGGCAGAGAAATTAAGTCAAACCCACGCCAAACTGACGTAGTATTGTGAACTTATGGCTTAGATCATTGATTTTGAATTTACTATGAAAATGACTTCCCACCGGAGTGAAATCTTTTTCATTTCACCAGTGATATATACCCCCTGAGGAGAGTCAGGTGGTTTTTCTCCCCGACACGACTTTCTTCTAAGAGTTTCACTCACACATGTGTTCAATTCAAATAAAGTCAGGAATGATAGCCAGTTTTGTGGGCTTAAATATAAAAAAAATTATAGAACCTCGATATTGGGGACAGTTTCGTGTGGATTTTGTTATAATCTAAAAAGGGAATCAAAATCCTGTTGCAATATATAACAAAACAACAGACTCTAAATGAGGCATCTGCTGCAATATAGGTCCTGAGATTTATTTATCCTCATCCATTTAATATAACCAATGTTGTCTCCCTTTAAAAATTTAGTGTTTCTATTTTCAATTATAAACCTATAAACCTAACTAGAGCCTAAAGAGTCAAGAATGAGTCTGCACCATGTCAGAGTTTTGGCTTTCACGGAAGTTTTGAAAGAGCTTGATAAGGGATGTAAATTCCAGTGCTATCAGTAACAAGTTGTTGTCGTTTTTACTATTATCCCCTGTCCAGAATAAAACTTATCCAGGTTCACTTACGTCAAAAAGATGCGTCTCTAGGGAGCTCGTGGCAATTAGGCACCACTAGAGTCGAAGGCCGACTTTTTTCCCTTTGCCAACCCAATTTTAACCGAGCACCCTCAGGGGCAACATCTGGGGGTTCGTAACCTCCTCCCACCCCTACAAACAACACGGATGGAGTTTTAGGACCTAAAAATAAAAGTTCCCATACCCGGCTTAGGCCCAACAGCATTCGGTGGTGCTTGTTGGGATTCGAACCAGCATCCTGAGTTCGAATTCTGACGTGCTAACAACTGGGATGCCCTGGACATAACAAGTTGTAATGTCAATTATAGATACAGTGAAACGGCTTTTATTTTAAAGTATCAGAAGCACCAGCTATCAAGCATCTAATAGTTTATGCTTTACTCGACATTAATTGTTGAATCATAGCTCGAATGACACCTAAAACCATGGAATGAATTTCACAGTATAAAATTCAAGCAATGTTTAGCAAATTCTGCGGTGGAAACTTCAGTTGCAATTACAGCATATTCATCTGAAGCGTACTGTGCTGTGGCCGGAATTTTACATTTATTTTTTATTGGGTACGTATTTTCCCTCTTGCGGTAGTGTTACCTTCTGTCGTCAACGATCTTATGTTCTAATTGAAACTCCTTTCCATTTTTTCTGTGACAATCGATTTTTGTTAAACTTTACAGAACTTCTACTGTCATATATCCAAGTACATAAACATCGCTGTCTGTATCTAATTCTCAAATTTTTGGAATAAATAAAGTTGAGTTTTTGACGTAGGATTACGTTCCTCCATAACGGTCCTCCGGAAAGCAAAATTTCAGACTCTAAAACCATCCGTCGTAGCGAGTTATAATTTTGGCTGCGTGACCAAAACCCAGTCTGTATCGCTTGGTCAAGCAGTAAACAGTTAAACAGAAAAGTACCAAAATCCGTCAAAATTTGACATATATATATATATATATATATATATATATATATATATATACGTACATTTATATAGATACATATATACATAACACATACATACATACATATATACATACAAAGAGGTAAACAATGATAAGTAACCCTACGTTAATAACCCGTGGTAGTTTCGTTAGAAGAGACTACCTGAAATTTTTTTTAGAATCTAATCGGTTGCTTCATTAATCTTCTTGCAAATGCATTGTGGGTGTGTGGGTGCGTTTGTACGTTTAGATTAAGTAGTGCTATCATTAATTATAGAGAAGTATTTGTATTCTCTCAAGGTTGTATATTAAATTACACCGAATTTAGAATTATCAGGCAACTGTAAAACTGTACTTGTTAATCTGCAAAAAGGGATTTGAGTTGTAGGTTGGTGAAGTGTTCATTTATTTACTATAGACGCACAAACTAACTGGGGCTATGGGTTGACCTTTGCGGATGGTATAAACTTTGCGTAAATTAGCATGTGAATAACAAGACAGTTATCCCAATAAACGAATCTGAAAACTCTTTTATTCAAGAGGGAAAAGACGCTTTTCCAACATAGCATTTTTCTCGAGAGAATGTCTATATCCCTCTTTTTTAAACAATCCATCACCCTTGATCATTGCCAATGACATTCTGACAAGGAAGGTGAGATATTTTGTTAACCTAAAAAAAAAGCACGAGAAATTCTGGAACACTGAAGAGGCATATGTTCCATAAAATTGGGGGATAAAATGACTAGTTACCTTGGCAGCTTTCCGTATAGTTCAAACGCGTGAGAAGTTTCTTCTTAAACGTGAAACGAGAAACGGCCTGTTCACACTGAATCCGGAGCTTTACGTAGCGTCAGCATTAAAAGTTTTAACCATTCACAGAGCTCAATTGATTGACTACGTGATGTGTCAAACCAATCACAAGACATGTCAACAATCTAGGAGCCAACGTAGTAACGGAACGGAACGCTCCGGATGCAATGTGAACAAGCCTTTAGGCCTTGTTCCCGATGAGTCTGTCAGCGTCACAGTTACTCGCATCAAAATATTTCTAACCAATCTCATGCCTTAACAATTTCGAGGCTAATCGTTTAGAGTACTGTGATTGGTTGATGCGAGTAATGCTAACGTTGACGGATGTAGTATGAACAGTCTATTCAGTGTCTGCGATTGGTTACACATACATAGATAACACTGTGCAACAAATTTGAACGTTTTTTTCTGTACCTTAGATGAAACTATGTGATTCTGTATAAACAAAAGAATTCATATATCGAAACCAGAATGGTCCATCACGTACCGTTTTTGTAGGAGACCCACTTCTTATATTTATACAAATTGGTTACTGAGAAATGTAACAGAGACTTGATTATAGAAAACACAAACAATAAAATAATTTTTTGGCCGTTTCCTCTTGTAAACATCTGTTGGTGTGTCCCTGATAACAGACCAGCAATATTCAGCTAGCATATTTCCATTCCATCGTCCACTGAAACGCTTTTCAAACATAGAGATGTCCTGGTGAAACCTTTCCCCATGCTCATCACTAATTGCGCCAAAGTTTTGAGGAAAGAAGTCCAGATATGAGTCCAAAAAGTGTAGTTTTAAAGACATATTATAACACGAAATATATATACCTATAATACGAAAGCATTTCACCATGTCCAATCAAAGATTATAATCTTTGATTGGAGCTACTGATATCTGTATTTACAGCCAAGAATGGAATATTTTAGGAATTGCACAACGCTTGAGTTCCATCTTAGACAGCTGCCGCTGTTGCGGATAAGTTTATGACGTTTGCCATTGTTTAACCTAGTGAATAAAACAAATAAGCTGTATTTCTTCCTGCAAAGTCCTTCATCTTCGACATCCATGCGTGTCGTAGACTGCTTTAAAATGGAAGTTGGCTGTATTCAAATTCCCTCTCCCAGCATTATATCGTGCTTGGGTGAAGAATCGAGGCAAACTGATTTTTCTAGATAAAGTAAACGCTGACCAATAAACTTTTCACATCAAAGGTTTAGCAACAGCAGATCTCGAGAGGGAATTTAGGATCAAGTATTTTTATAATTAAAATACAACAAATCTTTCACCATGAAAAAAAAGTGTTAATTTAAATTTTACTTTAAAAATTTTTTGTAAAGAATATTATACTAAATATGAAAACTTCTGCCGTTACACAAAGGCGCCTTTTGCTCTTTTAAAAATATCATTTATTAGAAAATGTCTTCAAAGCGATCGGCGACAAACCTTTCTCGAATACAGTCAAAGGAGCTGTAGTAATCTTTCAAATTTTAATCAGAAAAACCTTCTCTTTCTTCTTTAAAAGAAATAAAGAGAAGTTAAGCTACATCAATTATAATCAAGGAAAAGATTCATTAATTTCAATTACAAAGCTTCTTGCAATTATTGATCTCGAGTCCAAGTTTTCAAATATAAATAAAGACCGAATGTGAATAATCTATCAAGTTGTCAACCCAAACTATTTCTGCTTCTGCTATACTATAATTCGATATGAAACTGTGTCATCGCAGTTCACGTGAAATAACTCTAGCAAAATCATCGTGGAAGCTTACTTCCAAAGGTAGGCTCTAAGAGAGATTGGCAAATAGGCTGCTATAATTTTCAAAATATTTCTCAAATCAAAACAGCAAGGAAGAACCAAATTTGTTTGAGTCATTCTCGAAAACTTTTTTCATATTATCTTTATTATAACATTTTTATCCCCATTAAATTTGTTTGAAAGAAAAAGGAAAATACCATGAATTAAATAGAAAATGGAGGCACCAAAACAAGGTAAAATGATCGAAATTTTACAGCTGTTAGTGAATCTCAAAAGGTTTTTTGTCTTTCCCACAAAGAATTGATTAGAAATTCCAATGAAATCCCATGATTGGACACACCAAATTTAATTTTCGTAATCGAAAATGACTCCTTAAATCAGTGTTTCCCAACCTTTTTTTGAGTCGAGACTCCCTTCAATGGTTTTCACGCATCCTGCGACCTCCCCCCCCCCTTCCTTCCCAACCTGCATATTTTCATTAAAAAGGCCTTTTAAGACATAAAGAAAAAATAGTAAATTGCATTTTCCATGATTTAAATTCTGACTGAATGTTTAATTTAACGAAAATGAAATTTGTAAGAAATGGAGACCATTAAGAAGCATTCATAACTGAGTCAAATGTATGTAAAAGCAAGAATAGAACCTCAAGAAAAATGACGCACCTACCGTATGGATTCAGAACTATATAACAATAAAAACAGAAAAACTCTTACCGAATTAAAATTGATTTTTCCGTTGGGGAAACAACAATAGTAATGTCAAAAGGGACGACGGAGATTGGTGAAGACAAACTGACGTTTAGAATTTGGGCACTGTACGTAGTAAGTAACCTCGAATTTCATTTACCACCAAATGAAAGCAGTAGAATTCTAACAAACTGGATTTGCGAGTATAAAGAGACTTTTCCCTTTAAAATAGTCACTGCCTTACAGTTTTATAGTAAATAAATATTGACCAATTTTTGGGGTGATAGGCGCTAAAAAGCTATTTAAATTGAACCCATGGTCCCCCCCCCCCCCCCCCAGAAAACACTTCGCGACTCCCAAGGGGGTTGCGACCTACAGGTTCGGAACCCCCTGCCTTAAATAAAATTAAACTTTACTAACCTTAAAGTCCCTACAATTGTAACGTGTTTACCTACAGTGTTTCTATCGAACTAATACTCCGAGAACTATCATTTTGGCAAGCAAGTCCCGCTTGACATCCATTAGAGTGATTTCCATTCAACGGATGGAACTCTGCGCTTGTGTTCTTTTGACTCAGCTTGTAGAGAAAGTCCGTACTACTCTTCGATTGGAGATCGACGTTGTGTTGCATACGGATTCGACAATCGCCCTGTCGTGGTTGAACACGCCTGCAAACCGTCTCAAGAATTTCATCGCCACCCGCGTGTCCAAAGTGCAACGGTTGACAGAAAACTGTCAGTGGAAACATGTACCATCAGTTCTGAATCCTGCTGATGGGATTTCGCGTGGGTTAGGCCATCGTGACCTTTCCGAACTGGAACTGTGGTGGAATGGCCCACCATTCCTTCAGCAAGGTCAGACGTCCAGTGGGCAACCCAATTTAACCCTGATGAATGATTCTGAGTACTCATGTGAACAAAAACCGAACTTGGAATCTGATATGGCGTTATTCAATGTCTGTATATCTAGAAGTCGTAAATTATCTTTATTATCTGATTTATTGTGAAAGAGCAATAATTATGTGACTGTTCTTCGTGTACATAGTTATTTATTAAGATTTGTAAATAATATGAAACAATGTATGTAAAAGTGTCTGGACCGCTTGGCACCTCAGAGTTGGACTAAGCTGAAAAATGGTTGATTCGAGTGGTCCAAGAGGAGGTTTGTTTCCACTGAGATTCAGAACCTCCAACGCCAGAAAAGAGTCCCATCTAACAGTAATTTAAGGAATTTAAATCCTTTTCTTGATAGTAATGGTGTAGTGCGGTTAGGTGGACGCCTGGGTAATTCAAATCTACCATATGATACCAAATGTACATTAGGGTGGAACGAAAAAAACTTTTTTTTGAATTTCAATATGCTCTAATTTTCAAAAGTTGCCTTTTAACAAAATAAAGACGGAAATTAAATATTAGCGTAATTGATGCATGTTTTCAGTTCGCGAAAGAAGGACAAACTTTTGGTTTTTATTCAATTTTTAACAAATTTCGCAATTATTTTGAAATTGAATACACTTGTAGTACAAAAAAGTAGCAAAATATGTAATTTAAACATTCCTTTTAGTCAGGAGACCTGCTAAACTGATTATATAATACGTTTTACTTCATAAAAATAGTACACATAAAGGCACTTAAGGACGAGGCACTTAAAAGACACTCGGACATCACGGTGGAACGAAAAATGTTTTTTCTAAATTTTCAATATGCTCTAGTTTCCAAAAGTTATCTTTTAAAATTAAGAATATAAATCTTTTTGCTCTACTGAAATATTTTCAAGTGCTGCAAAGGGGTTTCAAAATGGATATTTTTATGAAAAAGTGATTATATTTGTATTTTTTTGTTAATTTCTTTTATAGTATATTAAAATAATGTATATTTTCTGTAAATAAAATATTCGAAATATGATATTTTGACAGAAAACTCGCATATTCTAAGTATTTCTAATTTTAGATGCCATAACAGAACGACTGATTTTGTGGAATTTCGCGATTTTCATCATATTAATTTTACAGTAGCATATTCTTATAATACACATTGAAATGAAAGAAAAACAATTTTTAATTGACGGACCTTCGTTAAAAGAAACAAATCACACTTATTTAGAAAAATAATAATGTGATGTCTATAAAGGCAAAACGTTATTTTGAAAAAAATATTCATGCTTTTCAAAAGTCCATAGTAATCACACATGGTTTCCATTACTTATTTCACTGACACATTGAATTGTTTTATTGTTTCAAATTTTGGCATTATCGTTTGAGAACGTATTTTTGTTTTTATCAATGCATCTCTTGCAGAAGTACCATGAACGGACAAGGATGACCCGGTAACTAATTTAACAATCCTTTCTACTACTTGTGTGTGACATGGAATGTTGTTGAAGTCAATAATTTAAATGAACTGCCCCCACGTCACCTATTTTGTTTCCTAGACGGAAAAACTAAAGGTCCAAATGAATTTGGAGGAGAAATAGGTAAACAACTTGAAAACTGCTATGAACTTCCAGTGATTGAATTTTCACCTATTGAAAATAACATTCCATTACTAGAAATTAAGGATGATTTAAGTGTGGACCCAAAATATTTGTTAGAAATGTGTAATGCAATCTCTGTTGGAAAGTGCTCTTCTGATTTCTCCATGAGAGAACCAGGAAAATTTTGTCATTCACGATGGCTTAAATTAGCAAACCTAATACTTCGCTTGTATGTGGGAATAGAATGTCCTTCAAAAAATCTCCAAATACTGACTGAGTACGTTTTGAAAGTTTATGCACCAATTTGGTTTAACATAAAGCTGAAACCATCTTGTATCCATGGATCGAAGCACTTGTGGAAACTTGTAAGATATTCACGTTACTCCAATCAGACTCTTAAAAATGTAATTGACCCTGTCATTCAAAGAAATGCATGCTTTGCAGCTTCTGAAAATCTCCTCCTTTGTATGATATTAGACGATCGCAGTCATGTAAGAGAGCTTGGATTACGCCGGATTCTAAAAGCAAGGGCGGAAAATGAAGGAGGCGTCAGAAAGAATTTAGTTCCACGTATAAACTTTGATGCCAAGGATTATATTGATATGATTGAATGGAATGATGTTAAAGTATCAGAACCTCCTATCACGTGGCATGTTTCTGATGACAAACTAAAACAGTTTATAAAGGAAGCAAAAGAATCTGATCACGAGAAACAAATTATTGACTTCAACAACATTCCATGTCACACACAAGTAGTAGAAAGGATTGTTAAATTAGTTACCGGGCCATCCTTGTCCGTTCATGGTACTTCTGCAAGAGATGCATTGATAAAAACAAAAATACATTCTCAAACGATAATGCCAAAATTTGAAACAATAAAACAGTTCAATGTGTCAGTGAAATAAGTAATGGAAACCATGTGTGATTACTATGGACTTTTGAAAAGCATGGATATTTTTTCAAAATAACGTTTTGCCTTTATAGACATTACATTAATATTTTTCAAATAAGTGTGATTTGTTTATTTTAACTAAGGTCCGTCAATTACAAATTGTTTTTCTTTTATTTCAATGTGTATTATAAGAATATGCTACTGTAAAATTAATATGATGAAAATCGCGAAATTCCACAAAATCAGTTGTTCTGTTATGGCATCTAAAAATTAGAAATACTTAGAATATGCAAGTTTTCTGTCAAAATATCATATTTTGAATATTTTATTTACAGAAAATATACATTATTTTAATATACTATAAGAGAAATTAACAAAAATACAAATATAATCACTTTTTCATAAAAATATCCATTTTAAAACACATTTGCGGCACTTGAAAATATTTTAGTAGAGCAAAAAGATTTTATATTCTTAATTTTAATTTTAAAAGACAACTTTTAGAAACTAGAGCATATTGAAATACAGAAAAAAAAAATTTCGTTCCACCGTGATGTCCGAGTGTCTTTTAAGTGCCTCGTCCTTAAGTACCTTTATGTGTACTATTTTTATGAAGTAAAACGTATTATATAATCAGTTTAGCAAGTCTCCTGACTAAAAGGAATGTTTAAATTACATATTTTGCTACTTTTTTGTACTACAAGTGTATTCAATTTCAAAATAATTGCGAAATTATCAAAAATTTAATAAAAACCAAAAGTTTGCCCTTCTTGCGCGAACTGAAAACATGCACAAATTACGCTAATATTTAATTTCCGTCTTTATTTTGTTAAAAGGCAACTTTTGAAAACTAGAGCATATTGAAATTTTAAAAAAAGTTTTTTTCGTTCCACCCTAATGTATATATGCATATTTCTTTGTTTTGTAACTAGGGCGGTTCATGTAGAAATTGTGTCAGACCTCACATCTGAGGCCTTCATGGCTACCCTAAAGAGATTTTTTGGTCGTATAGGCAAGTGTGCCAAACTGTACTTAGACAAGGGCAAAAATTGTGTTGGGGCAAACCAGGAAATTAAGAAGTTCTTGAAACTGGTTAAAGAGCCAGACGAGCAGCCTGCAGCTTGCCGAGGGAATTGAGTGGAAGTTCATCCCTCCGAGAGCGCCTTCCTTCGGTGGCTTGTGGGAAGCTGCAGTAAAATCTATAAAATACCATTTTAAAAAAGTCGTGAGGGAGCAAATTTGACATACGAGGAGCTTTTGACTGTAAGTGTCCAAATTGAGGGCGTTCTAAATTCTAGACCATGTGCCCTTTATTGAGCAATGGGTATGATTTAGGAGCATTAACTCCGGCCCACTTTCTCATAGGCAGGTCAATTATTTCCATCGTCGAACCTGATCTAAGTTAAACGAGAATGCCTTAAAAAGGCGGCAAAGGGTGCCCCATCTGGTACAACTCATGTCGAATAAATGGCATCATAACTACCTAAGTGAGTTACAACAACGTTTTTAAAGGGACAGCGATTTTAAAGGGATAATGTGAAGGTCGGTGACCTAGTCGTACTCGTAAAGGACAACATGCCTTCAAGTGTCCTTTGGGAAGAATAATAGACCTGTACCATGGTAATGATAACTTGGCAAGGGTCGTGAAATAGAGAACTCAATATGGCGTGTACAAACGAGCTACCTCACGCGTGTTTGTATTACCAATGCCAGATTGATTTTATTTGTGTACTGTGTTTGTATTATTGTCTTTTAAAATTTGTGATCTTTTTTGTGGTTATTGTTGAATGTCTCTACATGTCAACGGGGGGAGAATGTTTACGCATACTCTTCCTCGTTGCTGATGAATCCGCCGGCGCCGATAGATTTCTATCCCCTTGCCGCGTGTTATGTAATCTCAATGTGCCTTTGTGTCTCTGTGAGAGCAATAAACGTGTGATACAGTCGATTGCTTTAGTTTCCTATTGTTTCTGAGCTATGTGATGAGTGTGTGCGCGACCAATTACTTTTGATAGTGATTTATTGCTAAATCTAACAACTCTTTAAAGTATGATCAATAGATAGCATCTCATTCGACATTCGTCCAAAATTAGCGTAAACAATTCCATATACATGCGAAAGAACGAATGACTTAGATGAAGTTTTCGGCAGATTTGGCACTGGGCTTCAAGCGGTCGGATTCGTATATACATTCGTATTCTATTTGGAGATACACATGCGAAACCTAAAACAGTAAATGTATTATCGAATTTCAAATAACTGTTTAGATTAGTGTTTCCCAACATTTTTCGAGTTGTGACCCCCTTCATTGGTTTCTACGCATTGTGTTGATGATAAATTACAGTAAATTCGAATAATTAATATAATAGTAAACAATTAAATTTTAGTAACGGTTGTGCTTTGTTTTAAATTAAATTATTAAGCCTCTGCTAAATATACTTGGTGGTTAAACTTGTGGTGATCAAATATTCATTTATTTGATTAATGTCATCGCATTTGGATAATCGTGCGCAAGTTTCTCGACATGTTTTGACATTATGAAGAATTAAATTGAAGGAGATCATCACATGTTTTACTTCATTGTTAAAATTTTTATAATTTAATGAATCTTATTTATAAACCTTGTATATAAATAAGATACCTTGTATATTTTTATTGCCCTTGTATATTTATAAACCTTGTTATTTTGTTGGCTGGTGAATTTTGCTTCAAATTTTGAAGAAATTTAGATTAAATAGTAAAGTTTTGAGTATTCCTTGTTTTTCTTTCCTTTCCAAAAAATCTGTGCTTAGTAACAACTCTTATCGCTAACCTGTGCTGGCCGCTGTCCGTAATCCGATACATCAGCTTCGCGCCATTTTTGAGCAGAGGAGAATCTCAGCAGAAAAGACAGGAGATGGAATGCGCGCTAGACTACAGGTGGGTGACGAGGGTGCTGTGAATTAAATTTTATCAACAAGAACGAGTTGAGGGGTAAAAATAAATTGTACAACGGTTTGCAGACTTGAAGAGTGAAACTTGTAGCCTTCCCCCTTAGTTTTACCATCTGCAATTCACGGCGCGCCGATGGACTACTTCGTTAGAAGCTGGATTACGCGAAAGATACAAGTGGTGACAAGGTTGACACAGAAAGCGTGAGAGAGTTTGAAAAGTTTTCTGGACTGGAGCGAGACGGGGGTAGGACCCAGTTTTGGAGCCGCCCGGCTCCCGGCCTCGGGATGAAGTTGCCCTATCCTTACAAAGCCTAGCAGTCGGCCGTTGGTGAAAATGTTTTCCTTCTTCCTTTTTCTTTTCCTTCTGCCTTTAGTTTTTTGTTTTAATTATGAATGCTGCATCAGGGTCCTTAAGACTCATTTTATTTTTATTATTTTTTATAAGCAATTACAAATAGAGTAGTTAAGTTTTGATTCACCAGCCATTCATTTTAATCCATTGATTTTAAGTCAATTATTTGTGTTGTAATGAGTTTAGATTTGGTTTTACCGCAAATGTATTTTAAGTATTCAATTTGGTATGTCGTAATAATACAGAGAACTTGAGATTTTGAGGATGATTGTTATATTGTTAGTAAAATTGTTAATAATTTGTTATTTTTATTCTGTAACGTTGTGTCATGTCTAGTCTTGCTCTTGAGTTGAATTTTCTAATTTTCAGCTTTAGGTTCTTTTATTTCAGCAGAGTTGATTTCTTGAGTTTTCTTTTAGGTGAAGTAATTTTATTTTTAGGTGTGCTACAATAATATGAAAGTAATTTTATTTGACTTAATTTCGTTTTCCTTTTTGGCTCATAAACCACCACTGTGGTGCAAACAGTATCGAACCAGTGTTAATTATAATATTAATTTTTGGGGTTATTGCTAGACAACGCATATCTTTAAATGTACTAACCACAATTTGTAATGATAAGATTAAAAATGTAAATGAACGTTAATTGTATCTGCACTAAAAGTTAAATGTAAATGAGGTAAATGATGGTTAAGATTTATTCTTAACTTTAATTATTAAATTTTATTTTATTCTTGCTATAATTAATTTTAATTACCCTAGCTACACAGAAGTTTCGTGCCCACATCCTGAGCCCCCCCCCCAACCTATTTTCATTAAAATGACCTTTTAAGATTTAAATTCTGGAAAATTTATATCTTAAACTTCATTCTTGTTATTTTCATGCCTTTTATTTCATTCCAACTAAACGTTTAATTGAAGAAAAAAAGAAATTTGTAAGAAAGGGATAGCATTAAGAAACATTCATCCTTCAGTCAAAGGTGTGTCAAAGCAAGAACAGAACAAAACAGAACTTCAAGAAACAAAAATTTACCTACCATATTGATACAGAACTATATAATAAAAAAGAAATAGAAAAACACTTACCTCAATAAAATTGCTTTATTCGATTGGGGAAACTTCAATAGTAATGCCTAAAATGGCAGAACGGACTGACAAAGACAAACTGGCGATTAAAATTTGTGTACTGTACATTGTAAGTAACCGCGATTTTCATTTGTCACCAAATAAAGGCGGTAGATTTCTAACGAACTGAGTTTGCGCTTTGGATGACACTTTTCCCTTTCAAATACAACACTGCAACAGTTTCATGATAAATAAATACTGACAAAATGTTTCGGTGAAATTCGCTAAAGAGTTATTTTAATTCAATAAAAGCGCCCCCCCCCCCCCCCCCCCCAGAAAACACTCTTCAGGTTGAGAACCCCTGCTTTAGGTTAAGAGTGCGGAAACACCTCGTTGTAGAGCAGATTTCCTCATTTTCCTCCCTTTTATGTCGGACACTTTCATCTCCTAGAGCAGCGCTTCTAGGAGATTTTTGAAAATCTTACCTCAGAGATATGAAATTTTGCATACATATTCCTTAAAGTACACAATACAAAACACCTATAAAATTACACCTATAATTATTAAAACACCTTATAAAATTTTATAAATATTTTTATGAAATGATTTATTTTGAGAAAAAAACCATTTAAAAGATATTTTTCCCCTACCTTTAATATTTACTTTTCTAAAGCCACGAAATTTTCGTGGCTTAGAAATTACTTTTCATTACACATTTTAAATATATTTTATTCTAATATTTACATATTTTGAAATCTTAATACACCCCAAAAAATTTCCAATTTTTGTTCGATTTTTGGTAAATTGAAGGTTCACCAGCCCCTTTAAATGTGGCTTGCGTAACAGAATTTTAGGGTTACTAAAACTTTGGCAACTCTTCGCGAAGAGTGTCCCATCAACCCGAAATATCTCTTCGTCAGATTTTTCAGTACTGGTTAGAAAAATAATTACGAAAACCTTTTCGATTTCAAATATTTAATTAAAATCAAAAATCACACCATGAATATATAACAGAGAAATAAGTCGATCTTACCTCACTTCAATTTCTTTAATTTATTATCAATTAAAATTGCATTTACGTATTTATTTTATACGACCGCGTTTTATTTATATATTTATTTCATGTATATACCCGGTGCGATGTAAAATTTTCTCGGGAGAAATGGGGTAGCGGGTGGAAAAATTTAAGATGCCCTGTCCTAGAGGTAAAATATTTTCAGAGTTGATTTTACTATGGAAAGTAAGAAGAGATGCACATAATTTCCCAGTGAAACCAGAAATTGCGTGCAAATTATACAGGGTGTCCGGGCTAAAGTTTTCCAAAAGTCATGAGTTATTTTTACGGAACTACCGATTAAAATTTTAAAAAAATTATTTAAATAGAAAGAACATCTCACCAAGTTTTAATATCAAAATAGATTTCTATCATAGTATCATAGATTTCGATGTGTGCACCTTTTGTAGCAGGACTAACGTCTAAATGGTAATCCAGTTCTCTCCAAGTGTTTGTAGCATATCAGGCGATATTAAACATTTTTGCTTGGGGATTCATTAAATCCCTTGTATATAAATTAAAAAATTGAAACTGTGGTTAAGAAGCGTATCATTCGAGCAATTCGTGTAATAACTCCTGATACGCTACGAAACACTTGGAGGGAACTGGATTATCATTTAGACGTTTGTTGTGCTACAAAAGGTGCACACATCGAAATCTATGATAGTATGATAGAAGTCTATGATTGATATTAAAACTCGGTGAGAAGGTCTTTCTATTTAAATAATTTTTTTAAAAATTCTAATTGGTAGTTCCGTAAAAATAAGTCATGACTTATGGATACCTTTAGCCCGGACACCCTGTTTTTAATGTGGGTACCAACAAGTACTCAATAATACCCGATAGATGTGTGTGGGGGAATGCTCTAATTGCATCAGACAATATGTATTATCTACATCCTAAAATCAGAAAATATTAACTGCTATACATTTAAGGTATTTAAGTCTCTCTGTAATGATGGTCTAAAATGAAATAGCAATGTTTAAAACCCAAGTTCCTTTCAATACCACATTCTCTAATGTGGCGATCAACTTCAAAACAAATTTTTTTATTTGCATTCTAACTCTGTAAATATGCAACCCTAGAAGAGAGCAGAATCATCCACACAGCGTTTAGTGGTTAGCGTTATAGGTTTCCCCAAAGTGGGCATGGGTTTGAATCCCGGCAAGGGCATGGGCGATTCTATGTTGTCTCCTCATATGGAGTATTGTAGGTTCGCATACATAATACTGACATAATAAAATAGCCCCAAAAACCAGAACGCAGATAGGTGAATGTCCTCTGGACTAAGTGCCTGTTGCGTTGGGGATAAAAAATAGAAAGAGAAGTATCCAGGAAATATAATTGGCTTATATCTAAGTTTGGTCCCCGTGAAAGAAAGACTGTATATCGTAGCAGAGATCACAGAATTATAAATATTGATGTTAGTATTTGATGCAAATAAGGTCTGATGAGGAATATGTGCATCGTATCTAGGGATAGCAGAACCAGATTTCGGTTCTCAAACTTTTCTAGAACCGGGTACCCGGGTAATACCCTGATTTGAATAAGACACGAACCACAAAATATTTGTCCTAAATATTAATGAAAAAATATTTATTTATAATGTAAAGAATTTTACTCATATAATGAATGTACTCATATAATATGCGAAAGTAAATGTACATTTCTTTTTCTTTAATTTTAATATTTTTTTTTCTGAAGTACGCGTGCAGGAAAACATAACATATCCATGCTTTTGCCATATGGGAGTGAACTTTTTTCATTGTGTACAAATTTGGCCTGAAACAAAACGGCTCTTGTGGGGTAAAAACGTACTTAGATTTACTATAGCAAGTGCGACACGCCACTTCGTTGATAAGCACAATTTTCCTACTTTCATCTAAACTGTTTTATAAACAACAAAAGCACCAGTGGGAGTGAGCCAAAGTGGTTACTGCAAGAAAATCTTTGATACCCCTTTCAAAGAAATTCAGACGTGGGGTGAGTCAGGCAACGGGAAAATTTCTCCAACCCACGATCCGGATTTTTAACTGGATTTGGATCGAGTTTGTAAGCCCGTTAAATAGTGTAATGACATATTTTCCCTCGCTCCCCACAGGAAATGGGTTTGAAAACCCGGAACTAATGAATTTTGGCTCTCTTTCTTTTTCTCTCTCTATGAAGTTTTTATATTTTTAGTTTCAATTTTCCCCTATATTAGAAATTCATCGAAGACTAAAATGCATAAATTTAAATAACAGAAAATAAATTTATTTTTGTTGTTTATTACAACAACAAATAAAATGGCTATGGAAAACTTTATATGAAACTAGCTGAAAATCCGCACTTCGCTACGGAGTACATTCAAATTAAATACATCGGTCAATGTAAGCAATTAATGCGAATAAATAAATAAATAAATATATATATATATATATTCATTCAAATTAAATCTAATAGGACATACTAAAGAATATAGTACAGTTAATATAGTACAGTTTGAGAAACATATCTTTTACTGTATTTTAATATTTTTTTGGATAATGTCCAATCGTCTGCCGCATTCCCAAGAAAAAAAAAATTTTTTTGTCAATTTCGTCGTTATGCATGTGACGATAAATTTATTTAAAGTACCAGAAAAAGAAATCACGTGATCAGCATTTAATAAATTAAATTCTAAAAATTAATCTTTAAAAATTCACCAAATATCAGAAAAGGGAGGTAAAGATTCGAAAAAGATTTCATTTTAAAGGAACTTTTGTGATCTTTCTCGTGATATAAATTTTATTACCCTCAAATTATTATTTTAAATGCAAACTTAAAAGAAGTTACTAAAACAGCTTAAAAATTTAATTTTAAAAAATCTAAGAAGAATTTTTCAAAAATCTTTCTTAGTGCACACCTAAACTATAAGAAGAATCGGCATGCAAAATTCCAGCCCTTTAGATCCTGCGGTTTGGTCTGCCCGTTGTATGTCAATCAGTGAGTCAGTCAGTTACGGAACTGATTTTTTATATATAGATAAGTTAATAAGAGAAAATGGCGGCACTCGATAGCATATCTTGTGTCATCAGGAGGGGAAAGACTTCTGAAGTGGAAGAGGAAGATCTAGTAGTTAATACTGTGGATACGTTTAAGGCCGCGGTTTCCAACCTGGGAGGCGCGGACTATTGCCAGGGAGGCGCCAAAACTTTTTGATAAAAAATCAATGTCCATGCCATAATATTTATAAATAAACGAATAAACTGCAATATTTATAAATAGACGAATTTGAGCTGACAACCATCGAAAAAGAAAAATTGATAGAATTGTCATGCGATAGCTCACTAAAACAAAAGTTTGAAAATAAAATCCTAATTCAATTTTGGGTGAATCTTAGTGGAGAGTATGAATCTTTGTATTGCAAAGCAATGCAAGTGCTTCTACCGTTTGTAACGTCTTATTTATGCGAAACGGGCTTTTCCGCACTGAATGCAATGAAAACCAAATATCGAACCAGGTTAATAGTCGAAAAAGAGTTACGAGCGGCACTCTCCACATTGCCCCCAAGATTTGATAAACTTTGTGCCAATAAACAACAACCACCCTCGCATTAAATTTTGATGCGTTAGATGTAGTTTAATTAGTAGTTTAATATAAAAATAAATATGCATGTGCATATTGTTATAGCAAAATCTTATTATTCTGTTAATTGTAGTTTACATTTTTTTGTAATAAAGTTATTATTATTTAAAGCGTGTCTATATTATTAAATATATTAAAAGATAGGTGTGGCATAATGCCACTATGTAAAATTAATTACTCAAAAAATTAAAAACTTAATTATAACCGATATTAACTTAACTTAATTAATTTTATCTTTAAACAATTAATTGCTAGCTGTATTAATATTAATTTAAAATATAACTATTTTCCAGATACATATTGTATGCTTAAAGCGATTATAATGTTAATATCTACAATAGCTAAATATATTTACATTTTCCAATTATAGAATCGATTCCCTCATTCGAATTTCGCATCACGATTCGATTTCTCAACTTAACTGCAAAAATAACTACTTCCCACGTGTGCAATAGCTTACATGTATTCATACGCCGATGTTTCCTAAAGATAATAACAGTGTAATCGCAGTTTAATTAATTTATCTTTTAATTTAGTCCTTTTATACAACTAGTGTTTATTATTCTATTATTTATCCCCTTCTACAGACTTTATTTTGTTGTTTAGACTAAAAGGAAAAGGGATCTCTTTATCAGAGTAAGCACATTAACCTAGGCTTGTGTGAGCAGGTTTTGGGTAGAAAAGCGTTTGCTACCCCTCCATAAAAGAGAGTGAATTCCCCCGTCCGGATTCGTCTGAGGAAGGACGTGTGTGAAGTTCGCTCCCTTAGGCCTCACACGTGCTTAGAGAGTACGATTTTTTAGCGAGATGAATGCTGTTTGTAATATTGGAGCGTGTCTCCTCGAATTTTTGTCTTCGAACATTTTCCACGATACGGGCTGGCTGGAGGTGTAATGCTGGTGATATTATTTTATAAATCTTCGAAGAAATATAATAAACCGGTATTTTTCAAGAAATTTTTGTGTGTGCCAATTTCCTTGTCTTCAGCATGCGTGATCCAGTTTCATTCTTCTTCTAGAGTGCTAAAAGGCACATAATCTTTATTTTCCAAGTCCCAATGATACAGTGTCAACAGAGTGCTTCTTGCTAATTACCTACTGCGTTTCGTGCTTGGTATGTGGTTCCAGATTTATCTGCAAGTTTGATGCAGTTCCAGTAAACAATGTTCAGCTAATGAACTGGTCTCCACGTGGCAGAAATCGATCCATCATTTACGGTAGCTGAACTGTAAATTTCATCATCGTGGGATTCATATAAGTTCAACGTTGCTCCAGTTTTACAGAACTGATTCAGTCTTTCAGTTTCCTATCTCCAGTGCTCGAGTGAGAAACTTTAACAAAGTAACATTTTTCTGGTTTTTCTGCATGTCAAGTAAGTTGATAAAAAGTGAAGTTATTCTATTTTCAAATTGTTAACATTGTCAGAACATACATTACATCTTATTGCAATGTACACATATAAAATCACTATACCTCTCATTAATAACCCTTGAACTATTTTTGTTTTACTTCATTATCACCCTATTTTCACTTCATTGGTGCCGTGTTCAAAAACTAAAGTAATTTAGGTTCAAATCAGGGTTAGAAGTGTTCTGATAATGTTAATAGTTATTTTGATAAGAATCAATCAATGCATAAAATATAAATAACTAGCCGCTGCGCGACCAGCATGGTCGCTTTTGCAAAACAACTCAACTGAAAAAACATATGTAAGAAATGTTACCATTACCTGTCATCATAAATAACGTTGTTAAGGGGAAATCTTCATAAGGCTGATTCTGAAACATCGTGATTACAAAATATGAATTTCCATTACTTCAGATCAGAGTTAAAAGATAATAAGACTGAGAAACCCAACACCAATGATTTTAAAAATTATATCCCTCTCTGTATGTACTATTTTTCAAAATTAATATATCTACACTTTATCATTACATCAAATAAGAAATTGTTGGGGAAAATTTTTTTCACTTTAAAAATGGAGTAAGAATTCAGCAAGTACTAAAATACAGTGTGGATTACATCATTCTCTGTATGTACTATTGTTCACAATTCAGATATCTAGACTTAATCATATCAAATAATAAATTGTTGGGAAAATTTCTTCCACTAATCAACTTATAAAATGGAGTAAAAATTCAGCAAGTACTGAAATAAAGTGTAGAAAATTAACTATTACTGGCTGTAGGTTGCTACGCCGGAAACGGTTAAGCCTGATCTCGCGATCATTTATGCTCTCTCTTAATGAATTATTTCTTCTTCGCTTTCTTTTTTGAGACACTTCCCAATTTTCACTTGATCCTGCAGCTTGCTTTCGAGCATTCCTGATTTCTGTGCGTAAATCCACGTTGACACGCGGTTGCAAATTACGGCCGGCCGCTAATGTTTACTTCTGGTAATTGCAGGCGTTGCCATTCGGACTGTAGAAATATCGTCGATTTTTGTGCCGCATACCTACGCGCTTTATATATATAGATTGATCATACTTAAAATTTATAAAAAAAAAAATGTGAAATATAATTCTTATTTGATAGTGCATACCATTAAGATAAATTGCAATGGATATATAGTGTGTTGTATATATGCAAAAGTATTAAGATTCTGTGTTTTTTATAGTGTATTGTATGATATATAATTGTGCGAAATATTGTGTATACAAGTGTACACAGAGAAAAAAAAGCCGGTCAGTTTTCGAAAGTTCCAGGTTTGCAGACACACTTCATGTGGGTTGAAAATAAAATGGGTCGACTGACCTATCTAATGTGTTCACCGCCTCACCCCAAAGCGAGCTGAATATCTTGTTTGCGCGTTGATGAGATTTTCCCGTTTTCCTGGCTCGCGCTGCGGGAGATTTTCTTCGGAAGAGGGTCGGAAGCGGGTCGAAAGCTGTACTTTGAAGCAATTAGTAGCTTTTTGGCTGGGGAAATAGGAAAAATGGCTCTTGTCGACGAAACGGAGTGTCCACGTGTTATAGTGCATGTAAGTACATTTTTAATCTTTTGAACATTAAAATATATGCAAAATCCTTCATGTAAATCCGAATTATAGAGCATACTTCAACACAATAGAAATGTGAGGACTTTTAACGAAAGATTTGCTATTTGTTTAAATTTGAAATTGTTGTGTAAGGCTAAAGTTGCGACAATCGCGTAAGCTATTGCATGTTTAACATATAACTCATATATGAATTATAGCTGTATATGGTTGAGCATATCATGATATTAGGTTTTTCTTGTCGCAAATCTTCCATGTGCTTGTGTGTGTGTGTGTGTGTGTGTGTGCGTACATGTAATATCTAAACATTATGTATTAAAATTATTTTTACATTACATAAAAATCTCATCATAGAAAACTCTTAATTGAATGCAATTTTAATGAATAAATAGATTTTTATGATTAAAAAAAAAGAAAAGAATACGATTTCTAAAAGTATTTTTTGACATCTACTGATATAACAGGAACACACAGCTTCTAAATATCACTATAAAAAATAAGGTTGACAATTTATTTTACAGATGTTAATGAGCTGTGCGTTCCTGTTATGCGCTTCCTACAACTTTTATTAATAACTCATAAATATTTTAAAAAAGCTTAGAACCACAGAAAAAAAAGTAAAAGCATGCAGTTTGTTTCATGCAATGCTACGAGTAGTATACGTATGTATATCTATTTGTGTGTACATATAAGTTGTGTTTGAAAGTCCAAGTTCATTCTAAAATCCAAATCTACAGATGATACCATCTGGCGATAACATTTAATTATAAACTCATTTGACATGGTCGAATTTAGAAAAATGGATAAACTAGAGGGTGAAATCAGGTTTTTAAAATTCCTCTATACATTACATTTATGTGTAGAAGTGTGTGTTTGTGAATAAGTAAATAAGAGAGTAGGAAATAAAAGAAATATCTTGTAACAGATGATGATCTATCTAGATAACTAATTCAAAATTCTACGAATTCATTTCCTTTTATACTAATAATTGTCAGTTTATAAACTAATTTATTCTCCTAAAGATTTGATACATTTTAGCTTTATATAAACACCTTAAAACAGAAGGAATTCTGTAATGATAATAAGGTAGCTGGAAAATTCAAATTGACTTAATATTCATGCAGAATAGGGAGAGGGGGGGGAGATTGTTTTTGAAACTATATTTCATTGAATTTACTATATTACATGGCATGTATAAAGTAAAGTGGCAATTTTTCTTATCTAATATTAAAAACATAATTTGAAGTTTGTTTATTTTACAAACTAATGTTATTGTTCTGAGTTGTCATTTTAGCTGTATAAAATTTAAATGATTATCTAATTTGGGTAACAAAATTTCATTTAAAAAATTCGATGCAAACACTTTCAGACTAGGCATTTTGGAAAATTCTTTTAAACATGAAGGCTAATGTACTGCAAAAGTTAAAGATAAAAATAATTTTTTTTAAAGTGTAAGTATTTATTACTAGTTGTGAAGTATGCTTTATAACTTTTAATGGCAATATTTTTAATGTTCAATAGATTAAAGAAGTGCTAATTTGATTCATTTTAATTCAACGCAAACAATGTCATCTTTATGTAATTTATAGTTCTCAGGATGGCAAGTATCAAATAAAGGTGTCTGGAATAAAATTATAAATCACTTGCTTCAAACTGAGATACATAATGCAGTAACTAGGAATTATTACCAAAGCTTTAAATGATCTGTGTCTTATAATATTAAAAAAATAATTAATTGTGTGGATATATATATATTAAAAATTATATATATATATATATATATATATATATATATATATATATATATATATATATATATATATATATATATATATATATATTAAATATATATATATATATATATTAGGGCGGAGCGTAAAAAAAAAGTTTTCGATTTTGTTTTTGCCCTAGTGCGGAAAAGTTGTGTACTGGTGGGTAGGTCACGTATGCAAAGTTTTGGGAAAAACAAAAAATATCTTCCGTCTCCATTTCGGCCATGAATTTTAGCAGAATTTTACCATAGAGTTAAAAATGTATATTTCCATTGTTTTGCATGCAGCTTTTCGCTTTTTCTGAAATAAAATTCAGAAAAAATCCCAGAACTCACAACGGGGAGGTGGCTGCATTGCAAGTTCCACCCGTGCCCACCTATCCACCCAACCATACCTTTGCCCTTACAGTTATTTCGGTTTTACTCGGTACTAGCATTTGGTTTCAAATGGTGGCATAGCTTTTTTCGACTCTGTTCGGGTTCTAACTAAACCGTCACGCTTATTTTCTCCACACACAGCCGCAGAAACCTCTGTTACTAGTTTCACGATACGTTCAACACTTTGGGTGTGGCAAGGAAATTTTAGGCTTCCCAGGTGTTGAGCTACAGACTCTCCACTGGAAATCAAATTTCTGAAATCATCTTCTGTCAATTGGGAGTTCCGTCAAATTACATTTCTGCCAATCAATGAGGTGTATATATGAAACTGCCTCGAAGTTGAGTGACGGAATGTTGTAGTGTGTGATTCTTTCCCTTTTATCCTTTCTTGCCCGTAAAATCCTACGTAGTCCAAGTTCTGCAATGGACTTTCTGTCGTCTGTGATCATTGACAAGATTATTGCTTCCGGGTGGCCGAAATAGCCATTTCTCTGGATAATGGGATCGACCACAGTCTTTAAATCGTTTTTAAGATAGCGTGAGACGTTTATTGTCTGCCACAAATTTCGTGGACCATACGTTCAATATGGATTTAATTTGACTGTAAACCACATAGGTGGGCACACTTTCATGATGAACTCTGCCAGAGTTTGAAGTTGGTTTGACGGCTCTGGTTGTTGACGGCTCTGGACGTTGGTTTGACGAGTCATTTTCCCAGGGTGCTTTTGTGACAAACTTGATCAGCAGTTTCTATTTGTGACAGCTTAACAAATATCCCAAAGCTATCGCTTGTGTGTGCTAAGATCATTTATGTCGATTTTCGGAAATTCGATCGAAATGTCCACAAATTTCACAACTGAGAGGTTTTTACAATTTGCCAGTGCTTTCCCAATAGGACCAGAAAATGCATTAGGGTCACTCGTTCCACCATCCAAATGCTGCACTAAATGTCGGAGTGGCAACTCATTTGCGTGTAACTGGCAGATAAACCAGTGCAAGGGTTTCCCAATGGCTTCCCCAGAAAGGCGAATCACGTCGATTTTATAGCCAGTATTAACGTTTGTTCCATCGCACCCTATTGCTACTAGTTGATGAATGTCAATATTCTTATTTTCCATGAATTGCAGCATCATTTGAGAAATACTCAAAGCTGATGATGAAGTCAGTGCTATGTCTCCAAAGTACTTGCTTCCAGGTTCCTTAATCATTGTAACGTTTTCTTCCAAGACTGTTTTTTTTTTTTGGTACATCTTTCCCCCTACGCTCTCTTGCATTAGAGTTTTGTTCTTCCTTCCGTCAAAATAAAGTCCCTTCAGTGGTTCCAGCTGTCTTTCATTTCCTTGCTGATATTCTTTTCGAATTTTTTTCCTCTCTCTTCTTATTTTATGTCTATAAATTACATTTAAAGTGTCTTTTTTGGTAATCATCCCCAAATCTTCTAAAACAGTGCTTGCAATGATGGCTCCAGCCCGATCTGAAACTCCTGTTCTGTCACAAGCTGTAGCAACTGCTGGGTATCGGCTTGATCTTAACGTCTTTTTACCTTCAGATTGAGTCATCCTGGATGTGGATGGGGAAGGCTTCAAGTGATCTATGTCACTATCGAACTTATGTGGATTCACGTTAGAATCTGAATCAGGATATGTGAGCCTAGATGGCGTAACAGATGGCGAAACGTTTATTTTAAGACTTGCTGCTTCTGTCTCTTTCTGTTTCCTATCCGCTCGTTTCCTCAGCTTTCAGTTTCTTTTAAGTCAACTGCGCCTATGGACATTTGCCTAAGTTGGACATTTGCCCGTTGGTCTATAAGAAAAGTTCTTTCCATTTTAGGGATCTTTTTATGCTTTGGGAAAGAACATTTGTTAAAAGAAACAAACTTACATGAAAAAATGTCGAACAATTTCCGTGAGTGTTTCACGAAGGTTTTAAGAATCGTTTCTAAAGTTGTTATTGACAATGTTTACATGCCAAAATATTTCTTTACCTTTCTGCACGCAGTGTGTCCACTGCTACCTTTCTGTATTAAGTTTCGAATTACCTCTGTATTTTATTTAAGAACAAAATGACGAGTTGCATACAAAACAATGGAAATACACATTTTTAACTATATGGTAAAAATCTGCTAAAAATCACGGCCAAAATGGAGACGGAAGACATTTTTTGTTTTTCCCAAAACTTTGCATACGTGACCTACCCACCAGTACGCAACTTATCCACACTAGGGCAAAAACGAAATCGAAAACTTTTTTTTTACGCTCCGCCCTAATATATATATATATATATATATATATATATATATATATAGGCTCAATACACAACTCGCTTTAATTAACTCATTCAAAGAGTTTTTAAACTCACAAAGGCAGGTAAATGTACCCGTTTTCGAAAGTGGGTTGTAGGACCCACTTTCCAATGTGGGTTGTTTGACTCACCAAAAGCGAGTTCCACTGTGCAGTGGATTTCAACCCAGCAAAGTGAGTTCACCGACCAACTTTTTTTTCTCTGTGTAGGTTAATATGGCTAACATTTGTGCTAAACCTCATCGTACAACTGACTGTTGGTATTTTCCCACAAATATAAATCCTAATACAGCTCAAAATAATTATCAGGCTAATAGATTCAACAGTAAAGTTTAGTCCTGCACAATTATTTTTCGGCAGGGAATTAAATTTACCTTTGCATATCTATGATGAACCTCAAGTTTCAGAACAATATTCGGAATACATTAAAAAACAAAACCAACACATCATTTCAACTAGAAAACTAGTCAAACAAAATTAGACAAATTACTTTAATAGCCAATCCCAACACATCAAGGGAAGAAATATTCCTACTTTTAATGTAAATGATGTTGTATACGTAAAATCTTTTACGGATCCTAATGTTCTACACCCAAAATATAATGGACCGTACACAATCACAAGAAAACTGCGTAATAACAACTACATTATTAGGAAAAATGATGGCGAAGACCAAAAACAAATGAAACTACATGTTAGTAAACTTTTTCTGCAACCTTCTCTCAATGTTACCTAGTGCCATATTGTAAAAATGTAAAAGGGAAATTTTCCTTCAAATTTTGTACAAACCATACTACCAAAATGTTCATAATTGCTTCCTTTTTGTGAAAACTATTTTGCACATGTTTCATCAACAATCTATGTAACCATCTCTGTTGCCATTCCTTTTCATATGAACTGATAGACGTATCAATGCATATGTGCTGATTATTTTGCTGGCTGGTCCGAAATTAATCAGGGGAAATTTTAATTCAATATGATTTATATTTATATGTTCAGAATAACAAAAAAATTTTATCTGCAACTATCATAGTTTTTACAATACCCAATTATTTTATTAATGTGTGTAATGTGTTTTTTCAAACAAAAAAAAATCCTTCAATGAGTTAGGTACTATTTTATGAATATTACTGTTCAGTTACCGAGTTATGCGTATAGCATCCTGTAATTACATGCAACTTCAAATTTGAAAGTTTTTGCGTTAGCAAATTTGCCACTGTAATTAGGACTCTGGAGACGGTGCAGTTATAATGGAGTTCTCGTATTCAATTGTATGGCAATTTATGTTCATGTGTTGAAACTAGCATTTGTATAAATTGATAATGGCAGATTTAAAATGAAAATTTAGCAATGTGTTAAAAAACAAATAATTTTTTTTTTTTAAATCTGAGCTAAATCACAATTAAATACAAAGTAAAATGAATCAAAATAAAAAAAAATTTTAGGTGTGTGCAAATTTCAAGATTGACAAATAATGCAAAATGATGTATACATCCTTTCGCCACACCACATGTTTGCTCAGAATTTCAAATGGTGTAATTTAAGTAACAAATCAAGGTTGAAATGTGTTTAAGTGTCAAAATTTTGTTGTAATGATGTATTGATATATCACAATTGGTATAATTAACATTGATTGATTGATTCTTATCCAACTTTAATTGTTTCCCAAGAGCATGGATTATATAACTTCACATAAAAAATATTCAGGAGATTATCACTATTGGATAAAACAAATTTGAAAGTGTATTCAATGTCAAACTGTTAGCACAGTAAATCACAAATAGGTCGTAAGATCTCATGAACGGTCAGGCTGCCAATTAGAGATTCCTGAGGGAATCGATTATCATCGAATAAATTGTAGTTCTCCATAACATTACTCAAGGACGACGTAACGAGAGTAACTGACTCCCAGCAGCAATATGTCTCACCTCTCCTAATCTCGATAAATAGTATATCACCGCAACATGTGTCTGCTGTCCTCTTAAGCTTAAGCCCAGTGACAAGTATCCCTTTTTGCTCCCCCGCCACAATACATTTGCAGTGGACCTATCACAACTAGGCTACTCCATTCGCCAAACCATTCGGTCCAGATCCTGTGGGTTTGAGTCCCACTGTTGGCATGGATGCTTTTAGTTGTTCGGAATCGGCTTTAAACTGTAGATCCCGGTCTAATTAGCCCTCGTGTAGCAAAAAGTTAATGGTAGCGCTCCAAACCAAACCAAACCGTTCACCAAACCACCCTCAAACAGCTAAGCACTTGAATTTTTCTTAGAAGAAATCAGGATTCATCAATAACCATCAGGCGATGAAATTAGAGTATCGCATAGCTTTAATCTGTGTGAAACTTAAGTTTTTAATAATGAAAACAGGGGTAAATAGAAGCTGTAAAAGCCTTATACCTCAGTCACATTAAGAGCTACTACCGTACCCCTCCCTTTCTCTTCCAGTTTTCTTTTTTATCCTTCGTCGTTACGTTAGATTAAATATATCTTGTGATCCTCGTCTAATGCTGATTAGATCAAATATGTCTCGTGAACATTTTTGTGACACATCAGCATTTGACTGAAACACGTCGAATGCGACTGAGATGTAAAGATTTTGGAAGTGTTTCAGTCAAATGCTGATGTTACAAAAATGTTCACGAAATATATTTCATCTAATCTACGTAAGACGAGGAACACGAGGTATATTCGATCTAACGTAATGACGAGGAATTTCGTTTAAAAAAAATCTAGAGGGGAAGGAGGGGGGATTACGACCAACCGAATAATCTTCCATGACGGGGCCAACCCTGTCATATGTGATAATAATTATTTTTTGTGCATATATATATATATATATATATATATATATATATATATATACACACACACACTAAAGTGCCAGAAGAACTGGGATACCTGTCTGATACTGTTGCTGCCGAGCAATCTTTCCTTCCATGCTCCATGAGTTTTCGAGCTTCTCTCCGAACTGAAGGGAAGAGAGGAACAAAGTATAAACAGAACTCAGATTTTGACTTTCGAATGTCGCGGACAATCGCGGTCATAAAACCCGAACTGTGAAACAATGCTCGTATATACCATGTAAATAATTTTGTTTTGTGAAGCGAGTATTAATAAAATAAAACTTTGACTTTGTGTCTTATAGATATGTAGAGCTCTTCATCAATCCTAGAATTATTACTTTTTATAGATACAGACGCCCAGAAGAAGCGGAAGACAGGTAAGTGGTGTACCTTTCAAAACATAAAGATCCGCTAATAAAACAGATACCTGCTAGGTCCACTTCTGGATCGTAGAACTGCAGAAACACGATGGGGCATGAATTCCACGAGCTTTCTGAGAAAGTCTATAGACAATTAACAACATGCCTCTTGAAGGGCGATCCAAAATTCTGTATTAGTCCTGGGTGGCGGATCTCTGCTTTGAATGATACATCGCATGGCGTCAAAGATGTGTTCAACAACGTTGAGATCGGGTGAAAAGGGGCTCATTTTATGTTCCGAAACTCGGATGAGTATTCCTCAAACCATTATTACGTGGCTGTGGATTTAAGCGGTGGCGCATCGTTTTGTTGGAGGACGCCAAACCCATCAGACTGAACAGATGACATGAATGAGTGTAACACATATGAAAAGGGTGTTGACATAACATTTACCAGTCAGAGAAGTTTGTAGACGTATGAAGGGTCGTAATTCAAGCCACCTCAACAAACCCCATACAATTACTGAGCCGCCACCACCACCCTGTGCAGTAGGGCGGAGCGTAAAAAAAAAGTTTTCGATTTTGTTTTTGCCCTAGTGCGGAAAAGTTGTGTACTGGTGGGTAGGTCACGTATGCAAAGTTTTGGGAAAAACAAAAATTATCTTCCGTCTCCATTTCGGCCGTGATTTTTAGCAGAATTTTACCATACAGTTAAAAATGTGTATTTCCATTGTTTTGCATGCAGCTTTTCGCTTTTTCTGAAATAAAATTCAGAAAAAACCCAGAACTCACCACGGGGAGGTGGCTGCATTGCAAGTTCCACCCGTGCCCTCCTATCCACCCAACCATACCTTTGCCCTTGCAGTTATTCTGGTTTTACTCGGTACTCGCATTTGGTTTCAAATGGTGGCATAGCTTTTTCTCGACTCTGTTCGGGTTCTAATTAAACCGTCACGCTTATTTTCTCCACACACAGTCGCAGAAAACTCTGTTACTAGTTTCACGATACGTTCAACACTTTGGGTGTGGCAAGGAAATTTTAGGCTTCCCAGGTGTTGAGCTACAGACTCTGCACTGGAAATCAAATTTCTCAAATCATCTTCTGTCAATTGGGGGTTCCGTCAAATTACATTTCTGCCAAACAATGAGGTCTATATATGAAACTGCCTCGAAGTTGAGTGACGGAATGTTGTAGTGTCTGATTCTTTCCTTTTTTTCCTTTCTTGCTCTTAAAATCCTACGCAGTCCAAGTTCTGCAATGGACTGTCTGTCGTCTGTGATCATTGACAAGATTATTGCTCCGAAATAGCCATTTCTCTGGATAATGGGATCGACCACAGTCTTTAAATCGTTTTTAAGATAGCGTGAGACGTTTATTGTCTGCCACAAATTTCGTGGACCATACGTGCAACATGGATTTAATTTGACTGTAAACCACATAGGTGGGCACACTTTCATGATGAACTCTACCAGAGTTTGAAGTTGGTTTGAAGGCTCTGACGAGCTAATGTATAAACACTTTATTCGATTTGCAGTTGTTACCCAACGTGCATGAGTCATTTTCCCAGGGTGATTTTGTGACAAACTTGATGAGCAGTTTCTATTTGTGACAGCTTGACAAATATCCCAAAGCTATCGCTTGTGTGTGCTAAGATTATTTATGTCGATTTTCGGAAATTCGCTCGAAATGTCTACAAATTTCACAACTGGGAGGTTTTTACAATTTGCCAATGCTTTCCCAGTAGGACCAGAAAATGCATTAGAGTCACTCGTTCCACCATCCAAATGCTGCACTAAATATCGGAGTGGCAACTCATTTGCGTGTAACTGGCAGATAAACCAGTGCAAGGGTTTCCCAATGGCTTCCCCAGAAAGGCGAATCACGCCGATTTTATAGCCAGTATTAACGACTGTTCCATCGCACCCTATTGCTACTAGTTGATGAATGTCAATATTCTTATTCTCCATGAATTACAGCATCATTTGAGAAATACTCAAAGCTGATGATGAAGTTAGTGCTATGTCTCCAAGGTACTTGCTTCCAGGTTCCTTAATCATTGTAACGAGTTCTTCCAGGACTGTTTTTTTTTTTTTTTGGTACATCTTTCCCCCTACGCTCTCTTGCATTAGACATTCTTGCACTTCCGTCAAAATAAAGTCCCTTCAGTGGTTCCAGCTGTCTTTCATTTCCTTGCTGATATTCTTTTCGAATTTTTTTCCTCTCTCTTCTTATTTTATGTCTATAAATTACATTTAAAGTGTCTTTTTTGGTAATCATCCCCAAATCTTCCAAATCAGCGCTTGCAATGATGGCTCCAGCCCGATCTGAAACTCCGGTTCTGTCACAAGCTGTAGCTACCGCTGGGTATCGGCTTGATCTTAACGTCTTTTTCCCTTCAGATTGAGTACTCCTGGATGTGGATGGGGAAGGCTTCATATAATCTGTATCACTATCGAAGTTATGTGGATCCACGTTAGAATCTGGATCAGGAAATGTGAGCCTAGATGGCGTAACAGATGGCGAAACGTTTATTTTAAGACTTACTGCTTCTGTCTCTTTCTGCTTCCTATCCGCTCGTTTCCTCAGCTTTCAGTTTCTTTTAAGTCAACTGCGCCTATGGACATTTGCCTAAGTGCCCTTTGGTCTATAAGAAAAGTTCTTTCCATTTTAGGGATTTTTTATGCTTTGGGAAAGAACATTTGTTAAAAGAAACAAACTTACATGAAAAAATGTCGAACAATTTCCTTGAGTCTTTCACGAAGGTTTTAAGCTTCGTTTCTAAAGTTGTTGTTGACAATGTTTACATGCCAAAATATTTCTTTACCTTTCTGCACGCAGTGTGTCCGCTGCTGCCTTTCTGTATTAAGTTTCGAATTACCTCTGTATTTTATTTAAGAACAAAATGACGAGTTGCATACAAAACAATGGAAATACACATTTTTAACTATATGGTAAAAATCTGCTAAAAATCACGGCCGAAATGGAGACGGAAGACATTTTTTGTTTTTCCCAAAACTTTGCATACGTGACCTACCCACCAGTACCCAACTTTTCCGCACTAGGGCAAAAACGAAATCGAAATTTTTTTTTTTTTACGCTCCGCCCTACTGTGCAGTCCTTGTTGACAAGCTGGATACATTGATTCATGGGGATTTCTCCAAACGCGGACTCTTCCATCTGCCCGAATCGGTTGGAAACAAGATTCGTCAGAGAAGGTTACTAGCTTCAAGTCTTCCTATGTCCAGTGGCGATGTTCTCGAGCCCAGACATCTATATCGTGAGGTAAGCAACGAGACTCGGTATATGCGTCGGCTGTTAAAGCCGATATCATACAGTGAACGTTGTACAGTAGGGTGGAACAAAAAAAAAAAAATTTTTGAATTTCAATATGCTCTAGTTTTCAAAAGTTGCCTTTTAACAAAATAAAGACAGAAATTAAATATTAGCGCAATTGGTGCATGTTTTCAGTTCGCGTAAGAAGGGCAAACTTTTGGTTTTTGTTAAATTTTTGACAAATTTCACAATTATTTTGAAATTGAATACACTTGTAGTACAAAAAAGTAGCAAAATATGTAATTTAAACATTCCTTTTAGTCAGGAGACCTGCTAAACTGATTATATAATACGTTTTACTTCATAAAAATAGTACACATAAAGGCACTTAAGGACGAGGCACTTAAAAGACACTCGGACATCACGGTGGAACAAAAAATGTTTTTTCTGAATTTCAATATGCTCTAGTTTCTAAAAGTTGTCTTTTAAAATTAAAATTAAGAATATAAAATCTTTTTGCTCTACTAAAATATTGTCAAGCGCCGCAAATGGGTTTCAAAATGGATATTTTTATAAAAAAGTGATTATATTTGTATTTTTTGTTAATTTCTCTTATAGTATATTAAAAAAATGTATATTTTCTGTAAATAAAATATTCAAAATATGATATTTTGACAGAAAACTTGCATATTCTAAGTATTTCTATTTTTAGATGACATAACAGAACAACTGATTTTGTGGAATTTCGCGATTTTCATCATATAAATTTTACAGTAGTATATTCTTATAATACACATTGAAATAAAAGAAAAACAATTTGTAATTGACGGACCTTAGTTAAAATAAACAAATCGCACTTATTTTGAAAAATATTAATGTGATGTCTATAAAGGCAAAACGTTATTTTGAAAAAAATATTCATGCTTTTCAAAAGTCCATAGTAATCACACATGGTTTCCATTACTTATTTCACTGACACATTGAACTTGTTTTATTGTTTCAAATTTTGGCATTATCTTTTGAGAATATATTTTTGTTTTTATCAATGCATCTCTTGCAGAAGTACCATGAACGGACAAGGATGGCCCGGTAACTAATTTAACAATCCTTTCTACTACTTGTGTGTGACATGGAATGTTGTTGAAGTCAATAATTTGTTTCTCGTGATCAGATTCTTTTGCTTCCTTTATAAACTGTTTTAGTTTGTCATCAGAAACATGCCACGTGATAGGAGGTTCTGATACTTTAACGTCATTCCATTCAATCATATCAATATAATCCTTGGCATCAAAGTTTATACGTGGAACTAAATTCTTTCTGACGCCTCCTTCATTTTCCGCCCTTGCTTTTAGAATCCGGCGTAATCCAAGCTCTCTTACATGACTGCGATCGTCTAATATCATACAAAGGAGGAGATTTTTCAGAAGCGGCAAAGTATGCATTTCTTTGAATGACAGGATCAATTACATTTTTAAGTCTGATTGGAGTAACGTGAATATCTTACAAGTTTCCACAAGTGCTTCGATCCATGGATACAAGATGGTTTCAGCTTTATGTTAAACCAAATTGGTGCATAAACTTTCAAAACGTACTCAGTCAGTATTTGGAGATTTTTTAAAGGACATTCTATTCCCACATAGAAGCGAAGTATTAGGTTTGCTAATGTAAGCCATCGTGAATGACAAAATTTTCCTGGTTTTCTCATGGACAAATCAGAAGAGCACTTTCCAACAGAGATTGCATTACACATTTCTAACAAATATTTTGGGTCCACACTTAAATCATCCTTAATTTCTAGTAATGGAATGTTATTTTCAATAGGTGAAAATTCAATCACTGGAAGTTCATAGCAGTTTTCAAGTTGTTTACCTATTTCTCCTCCAAATTCATTTGGACCTTTAGTTTTTCCATCTAGGAAACAAAATAGGTGACGTGGGGGCAGTTCATTTAAATTATTGACTTCAACAACATTCCATGTCACACACAAGTAGTAGAAAGGATTGTTAAATTAGTTACCGGGTCATCCTTGTCCGTTCATGGTACTTCTGCAACAGATGCATTGATAAAAACAAAATTACGTTCTCAAACGATAATGCCAAAATTTGAAACAATAAAACAATTCAATGTGTCAGTGAAATAAGTAATGGAAACCATGTGTGATTACTATGGACTTTTGAAAAGCATGAATATTTTTTTTTTAAATAACGTTTTGCCTTTATAGACATCACATTAATATTTTTCTAAATAAGTGTGATTTGTTTATTTTAACTAAGGTCCGTCAATTAAAAATTGTTTTTCTTTTATTCCAATGTGTATTATAAGAATATGCTACTATAAAATTAATATGATGAAAATCGCGAAATTCCACAAAATCAGTCGTTCTGTTATGGCATCTAAAAATTAGAAATACTTAGAATATGCATGTTTTCTGTCAAAATATCATATTTTGAATATTTTATTTACAGAAAATATGCATTATTTTAATATACTATAAAAGAAATTAACAAAAAATACAAATATAATCACTTTTTCATAAAAATATCCATTTTGAAACCCCTTAGCGGCACTTGAAAATATTTCAGTAGAGCAAAAAGATTTAATATTCTTAATTTTAAAAGATAACTTTTGGAAACTAGAGCATATTGAAATTTAGAAAAAACATTTTTTCGTTCCACCGTGATGTCCGAGTGTCTTTTAAGTACCTCGTCGTTAAGTGCCTTTATGTGTACTATTTTTATGAAGTAAAACGTATTATATAATCAGTTTAGCAGGTCTCCTGACTAAAAGGAATATTTAAATTACATATTTTGCAACTTTTTTGTATTACAGGTGTATTCAATTTCAAAATAATTGCGAAATTTGTCAAAAATTTAATAAAAACCAAAAGTTTGCCCTTCTTGCGCGAATTGAAAACATGCACCAACTACGCTAATATTTAATTTCCATCTTTATTATGTTAAAAGGCAACTTTTGAAAACTAGAGCATATTGAAATTCAAAAAAAAGTTTTTTCGTTCCACCCCCATTGTACAGTCCTGGTACTCATGTTAGTAGAGTTCTCAGCATTAAATCGCGAAGTTATTTGCGGCAATATTGCACTCCTTTTGATTGAAATTATTTTCAACAGACGACGACGGTCATGGACATCCCCAGTCTTTCTACAGCCACACTGTTATCTTAGGTTCGATGCTTTACAGGAACTATTGTATTCTAGATAAATCCCTGAAATAATCAATAGGAAAATATGTAAACTTTGCCTGTATCTCCAAAATGCCCTAACCCATCTCAGGAGCACCAACTATCATACCTCGTTGAAATTTCGCTTAAATCGTGATCACCTGCCATGCTCACTGCGGAATCCGCTCTTTAATCTTCCACAAGTGTCTGTCGCTATATACACACCACATTCGGACGAAAATATTTACCAGAAAGTGTGTATTGCTATGTATTTCGAATGGGATCATCTATCCAAGTTATTCTAAGACTTCAGAGTGTGTGTGTGTATAACAGTCAAAAACTTAGGGTTTATAGTGCTTTAAAAAATAGTTTTGTCTGTTAATTACAACAACGAACTATACAGATGAAATCTCTCGCTGTTCAAGGACATTTTTTTTTAATTAATCGTTAACCTTCCAGAATATGTTAAGGCAGATATAGTTGTCATAAAAGCCAAATAAATCAGAAAACTTGTTGTCAGTGCTAATCTTATGGGAATTACAGCTAAAATTACTTCTTCAAAACAGATCCTGCTTTAATTGGAAACAGGAATTTTGAGGAGTTTAATTTGCAAGATGAAATTGGCCCCCGTACTTCGATTTGCATTTTTCTAGCAAGCCGGTTGCTAATTTTGGTTCACCGCATGCAGAGTATAATGATGTATAGTGTAGGAATTCGACCGGGAGTTTACATTTTCTAAAAATAATGATTATCTTAGACCTCCTAAAAATGCTACATTCAAGGCATCAAATTAAGTCTTTTCTTACAGTTTTGATAAAATAGAAAACGTTCCGCTATGATAGCAAGTATACTTTGTATATGCTTATAGGGAATTATCAAAATAAATTGTGGACCAGGGCTATCTCTGCTTTCTTGACCGTCGGCTTGGGGTGCCATACAGCATATGTCTCGGGCAGCTGGTCATCCTGCCGCAGGACCCTCAGGGTCAGTTCTCAAGCATGATTGGTCCTCATTTTATCGACCCACTCAAGGGATGAAAGGCTGAGTCGACCTTGCCCAGTCACAGGGTCGAACCCTGGACCTGTGGTGTGGCAAAAGCTTTTAACCACTACGCCACCAGGTGTGCATTTGATCCAACTTGCCCTAATTAAGTACATTTTAATACGCTATAAATGAGTCTTTTGAAATAAGACGAAATAAGCAAAGATGTTTAAATTTAATGACCATGAAATGATAAATGACTGTTAGTATACGTATGAAAGTTATTTGTACCATCTTAAATTTTGGTTGTACGCATTATCCTCATCAATAAGACTTGCTCTCGAAGAATGATCAAGTAGAGTCCCTCAAATAAATAGAGTGAAACAAAATTACAATACATAATAAATATATTTAATTTAAAAAAAGAATTAATACAGCCTAAATCAGTGAGATGAGACAGACAAGTGACTTCTTTTTCAGTAAATTCGCCATTCTGGTGGATGACATTTAACATGAGTGCTTGGATAACAAAGGTTCCATTTATCAGCAGTATTTCACAAAACAAAATTCTTTACATGCATAGAATAAGGTAATGCGACAAGGCACAATAAAAATTCATGTATTAAGACAATCTCACCCCACCTTTATAATTATTATTATAACTGAGGGAGGAGATTTAACAAGACCTTTAAGTTTGGGGTTTATTATAACGGAAAATCGGAACGATTTCCCAGATAATATGGTCACGGTTTAAAGCATAACATATTTAACAGAAAAACTGTTGCTTCAAAGAAAAAAGCTTACGAGAAATAATTTAAAAATACTTTAACGAATGCAGTCAGCCTTTAGTAAAGGAGGATCAAATCCATTAAATACAGATATTCTGAAGTGACACAAAGATATTGTCCTTAACTATAGTAAACAAACTTTGAATATTTATAGAGATACTATTTTGATCAGCCTGAAATTTTTACTCCGAGCATCTCATTGTCTCAATTAAAGCCATTTCATTTAATTAGAGAATACAACATTTTGCAGAGTCAACCTAAATGACAAGGACCTTTTTAAGTTGATTGATACGCGAACACATGTGAATTAGTGAGGATTACTTCACTGCAAAGGAACTCGTTAAATTAAATAAGAGGAGTTATTCAATACAATCTCAAATTAGTTATAAATGATTCATACAATGTGCAGGGAACAGTATTACTTGAGGATGGGACTTAACCTAAAATTACAAATTTGAACAAGGTACTCATTATGTTTTGAGTAAAATATTTTTTCATGACTTTCTCTCTTAAAATAAGGCATCCATAATTTCTTACACATTCAAGACGGATATCTCCGAATCATCATCTATTCCATTTGACTGTCGGCGAAAAGTGATCCCTGAATGACTTACATAGCTGTATATTTCTTCACTAATGAAAATTTTTTCAATGTTCTTCCTATTTGTTAAGCTGTTAAAATTTGCGAATGTTTTTTCTATTGTTTTAAAAGCTATACACAATGAACTCAAGAAATATTGGCCGATCCATTGTATATATAAGCATCATGCGTAAAAACCTAGCCAGTTTATGTTCCAGTATAAAACCTTGAAAATAAATTCTAAAAATGACAAAATTAACAATTCACCTTCCTTTTTATTTAATTCTTTGGATCAAAATTCTTAACATAATCAAATGACAAAACACTGATGGCAAGATGTATGCCGTCAAAATTACGCAAATTTGTAATTTCAGTTTCATATGGTTTAAAAATGAGTCTTTATGCTTCAAAGTAATTAAGTAAAAATACCTTTAGTTGAAACATAGCAAATTTCAAAAATAAAAAATCGGATGATTTCCAAAATTCACAAACCAGTTGGATATTGCCTGTGTCTTAAATCTGCCAACTGAGCAAAAAACCCTCGTGGTAGGCATTTGTTCAATTGCCAGATACTCACACAGGGGCAGCAGTACACACAAAAGAGGAATAATGAAATTTTTTGAGAGAATTTTGCATTTATTTTTTAATACTCAGCACAGGAACTGAAACTTTAATATCTAGAAAGATAGTAAACTTTTATTTAATAAAATATAGTAAAACTAAAATTATATTAGGTAAAACAGTACAAGAGATAAATGCATAGACCACACCCTCGTAAGAGAGCCGTTAAATGAATGATAAAAACTCTTTTGGGACCTAGATATGATGCTATGGTGCTTATGACGCCGAAGGCCTATTAATAAGATTCACTCAGAGGCAGAGAAGTTAGGGATTGCCTTATATTTTGGGTTGCAGAACGCTGTCAAGATATTTCAATGACTTGTTTCAATTTTGCTAATAAAAATGTACCTTCAATCATAAAGCATATCTTATCATGAAATCTGCAAGTCTTTAAGCAAAACCTCTGCTACTTCGACATACACATACACAACATGCGCACCCCCCCAAAAAAAATCATTTTTAATTTTAACATCTCATTACAATTCTTCCTATTTGCTCTCTAAATTGCAATACATTCGCATCGTTAAAGTAGTAGTGACTTTCATAATTCTCTATAACTTTCATATAAGGTTGGTTATTGGTTGAGAGTACTAAAGTCATTTTTTTGGTACACAAGAGTTAATTGGACTGAGACCTACAATTTGAAGTTCAATACATTTTTTTTTAGACACCCTTTGCAAAAGTAATTAATTTCAAAAGTGGGCTGTAATTAAACTAAACTGAAGGCCCCTAACCCTATACCATATAATACTCTTCATTAAAACTATACATGCTACGATGGCTCTCTTCCCGAAATCACTTTTACAATTGGCCTCCATAAAAATTAATACAAAAAAAATCATATATTATTGCCCCTCAAAACTCAAAATATTACAGGGATTTAAATTTAATGCTCCAACGAAACTGAAAGTTTATTAATGTTCAATAAGGCTTTCAAATTTTACAGTAGCATGAAAGCAAATTAATAACAATTTATATGCATCTTAATTTTCCATATTTAATAATGGAACCTTTAAGTTTTACAGCTTTATACCACCAAATATGCTATATGATATACTACTGGAGCTTTTTTTAAATATCAGCTTAAATTATTAATCATACAATATATAAATTTATAATACACAAAATCGCAAACTGTAAAAAGACTTAAGTCATGAATCACAGAATAGAACATGACAGTCGAAATAGATTTAAAAGATTAATTTTTTTTAATTTATTCATTTATTTTAAGGCTACAGAAAGCCAACCATCATATTCCGCTATGAGTAAAAGGAAAAGTAAAAGTAAAGGAATAAATTAATACACAGAAGTAAATAAGTGTTGGCTAGAATACTGAATTAATTATACCACCCACCCACCCCTTCCCACACACAACATTTATGGTAGGCAATTTTAAAAAAAAATAGTACAATAGCATATATCTTAGCCATGTCTTGCTACTTCGAGAATACGGCTTAAAAATTTGGCAATTAGTTTGAGAGAGTTTCTTTTTTTTCCCCTGTTCACTAAACTAATGAAAACAGCAATCAAATTTCAAATAAACCATAGCCAAGAAATATAACACTTCACTAAAATTAATACCTTATATATCCTGGAGTACAACGCTTCTCTAAAGAGCCTGAAACACAAATTTCTCAACTTCTCATTGTAGCATATGAGTATATAATCAAGCTAAAATGCAGCCGAAAGACAGCAAATGCATAAACAAAGTATTGTTCAAGGCTAGATTACATTACATTTTAGCTTACTGTCGCAGATTATACATGTTTACTGGTGGATATTTATTTGATTCCAAATAATAGCAGACTATCAGTTCAAATTACATGATTTGGAAAAAAATTAATCCCCCATATTTAAAAAAAAAATATATTGATTAAAACTAATTCAAAATCTCAGTAATTTCTTCTAGAGTTCTGTACCTTCATATTTTCAGTTAAAAAAAGTATTTACCTATCAGCAACTAGCTCTACACTTAATTTAAAATGACAACATCCATAACCAACCAACATTCAAAAATTATTTCATATATATGGTTAAGATTTGTAGAATGTAAAACTTATTTTATACTTCCATTAATAGCAGAGCTTTAGCAATTTGTTACAATTATCCCCTCAACAGAACATTATTATGTAAGACAATCAGTTGATTCTTGACTCTCCTCAGGGTATTTATTTCTTTTAAAGAATTATTCAAAAAACAGCCATGATAAAATTATTCAGTTAGATTACAACTGAATTCATCACTTATAAATGAAAAATTAAATCACAACATGAAACCTATCAATCTTGAGATACCAATAATGATAAGGCACATTATTAAACAATTTTTAATCACTATACCAGTTTGGTTGAAGGTTACCAGTAGGTACCAGTTGGGTTATGAATCTCGTGATGTTTACATACTCAATATCTGACATGCACAGACAAGTTACCCTTTATAAACATGGTATTTAAATCTTAGTAAAAGTAGAAAAATATAGTAATCAGAATCACAGTGTTCTCTGCCTGTGTTATCAGAACCCACCACATCTAGTAGTAGTGAATGCCTAAAATCTTTTTTTTTTTTTCCTAATTCATATGCGTATGGTATGTCTTTTGTCAAATGAAAACAAAATGAATGAAGATCTAATTTTCAAATTTTTTCAAAAAATATCGAATCAGTTTTGCCGAGGACAATCTAAAACCTCTGCTACATAAAATTTTTTTATTATTATTTTTAATTTTAACAACTCCATTACAATTCTTCCTATTTGCCCTCTAAATTGCAATACATTCTGCTTTGTTAAAGTAGTAGTGACTTCATAATTCTCTATAACTTTCATATAAGGTTGGTAAGGTAAAGTCATTTATTGTTACAAGAGGGTTAATTGGGCTGAGACCTACAATTTCAAGTTGATTGTGAATGATGAATGGCTACAAAATCGATGCTAATAGTAGAAACTCAGATCCAAAGACTCTGGTACTGTATCACAGTACCTAACATTTGGCTTTCATCAGCCTTTAATACAAGGGGAAAAAAAGAATTCTATACACACATAACCTTAAAAGGAAGAAATAATGGTGTAGATATTGTACGAGAATTCAGTTATAATTAAGATGAGTCTATGTACCTTTGAAACACATTACCTAACAACAAAACAAGATAAATTTTTAGAAACTGTACAGTATAAATTCACTGATACTATTAATAAAAATACTTCAAATAAAACTTTAAAAAATCCTCACATTTAAATGTTAATCTCTTAAAATTATGAGTATTTATAATTAAGGACTCCTCCATTGTTTATCACCAACACAACTAAGCTTTCAGAAGTAAAAAACCCAAAAATCAATACAATTTTAGACAAGAAGGGCATTAGATAACAACCTCTTTATGCACTACTCGAAATATTACATTTAAGTATACGGTTTTCCTCCGACTTCTTATTTGATATCACTTCTTGTCAGATTGGTGAACTATATAACTTAGTAATAAGATTTAGAATTACTTTACCCCTTGAATACTCTTAATGCTGTAAACAGCTCAAAAGAGCCCTGCCTTCTAACAAAAATTTGATAAATACTATGATTACATAACATGGAAAATAACAAAACTAATATGTATACAAAACTACTAAATTTGGCAGATTATGGAAGATGCTTGGTTATTTTCTACATGGGCTGGATTTTTCAGTCACCAGTAAAAATTTGACTTTTATGATTTTTTTTTTAACCTAAAGCATACTTGTTAGCTAAGCCATGCTGAAGAGTCCATTGCATGAAACCAAGCTGCTGGGTATATGTTCGAAACTCCTACATTTTTTATAAGTGACTGCTCTTACTTGGGTGTGTTCCATGAAATCCTGTGATCCTTTTGAACTATGCCCATAAGAAGGACAAAAGTAAGTAACCAGAAAAATTTATCCAGTTATTTTACAAATTGAAAACTTAACAGCTAAAACTGCATTGTGTTAAAGAGTACATATGGTATAAAATGAAGTTTTTCTTAATATCAGGTCCCCTTGAATGGTTTACCCTTTGAATACTTCAAATGCTGTAAATAACTGAAAGGAGCCATGCTTTCTAACAAATATTTGTGAAAAACCATGATTGCATAACAAGGAAAATAACAAAACTCAGACATATACAAAGCTATTAAATTTAGCAAATTATGTAGATCCTTGGTTCTTTTCTACATGGACTGGATAGACTACAATTTTTAAGTCACCAGTAAAAATTGACTTTTATGATTTTGATTTTTTTTTAACCTAAAGCATACTTGTTAGCTATGCCATGCTGTAGAGTCCATAGCATGAAACCAGCTGCTGGGTATATGTTTGAAACTCCTACATTTCTTATAAGTGACTGCTCTTACTTGCGTGTGTTCCATGAAATCTTATGATCCTTTTGAACTATGCCCATGAGAAGGACAAAAGTAAACAACCGAAAAAATTTCTCATCCTTTAAGAAATTGAAAACTCAGCAGCTAAAACTGCATTGTGTTATAAAGAGCACAAAGTATAAGATGAAGCTTTCCTTTAATATGAGGTCAAAATTCACTTCCACAGATTAAATACCCATAAATAAAAACTGAAATCAATTGATCAATTAAATTTCTTAAAATAAATAGAATGATAACAATTCATTTTCCAACTCAGTCTCTAAATTGCGTTTCAATTACACTTTCAAAATATCTGTTTCACATCAGAAAAACAGATCGCTCACACTCCTTTCAACAATGTCATCTCTCAAAATTTGGCAATTTTTAGTTATGACCGTTTACAGAATGCCCAGATAGAGTAGTATACATCCCTGTAAGATTGTCATATCTCACTGCTCAATATTTAGCAGAGTAGAATCAATATTTATTTTAATGCATTTTATTCTACTTTTAAACTTTAAAAATCACCCTGAAAAATCACGTTTTTTGAGATATGACCTTTGTTGAACAGAGAGTGATATAAGCCTACAGTCACAAGAAAACTCTGATATTTTCATTCTTTAATTTTGTTAGGTTTAAAACTGCAAGTAGGGAAAATTTAATTTTCAGACAAAATAACAGCATTCATTGGCAAGTAATAAACACACTTAGCTATGTTATATTCCAAACTTAAATCTGAATAACACTGGAATTATTCTGAGCAAAATACTAATTTGAAGGTTATTTTACTAAGAACAATTAAAATTTTGAGTCAAAATATATCAAAATTTACAAACTGGAGGAGTTAGACGGTAAACAAATAGTTTTACCTCATCACCTAACGTCACCAATTTCAATGAATGTTCATACAAAAGATAAATTACTCTTGTATCAAGCAGAATACATAGGTATAAATAGCTGAAGTGTGTTACTTGGATTGGTCCCTAATACAGTCCTTGACAGCAGTGATATGACACTCAAAGTGTACTTTTAGCATTTTAATTTCCAAGAATAATTTGCTTAACTGATTCAGGCTATAACACTGAGAATGAAGTGAGGAAGAAATAGTACTCAATGTGTGATAAATATACATAACAGACAGAAATTTGCATGAATCTAAGAACTGTGAGTCACACATAAATATTCAATTTTTAATATTTCATATTGTTCACTATATTACTATCTGTTAATATCTGATAAAAAAATAAAGCTTGATTTTTGTCATTAGTAAAAGGGATAAGGAAAACAAATATAATTTATTTTTACTAAGTATATTACATCCAAATAGTGGAGAATACAATTAATTATATATAGAATTTACCCATAAAATCAGAATAGGACATTTAGAACTAAATTTCTGATTTCATGAAATTAGCAAGAGATTAACAAAAACTTTAATCTAAGATGTATATATATACTAAAAGAAAAAGAAAATTACTGAGGGCACAAAATTTAGTTAAATATACTAACCCAATTAATCTGCAATATATAAATCTTTACCTATTTTAGTGTTACCTCTCTTTTTTTCCCACATGATTTCCATAACTATGTTTCTATATCATAGATTTAGCAAGTAGCATCACCATAATCTAAAGTAAAGAAAACCTTACAATGAAAATATAATTAAGATTTATTCTTCAGAAATAGTCTAAAATTCTGTCATATACAGCCAACTTCCATCCAAACATTACTTTTCAATGTGTCACCTCTATATTACAACAAAGATATTAATTTTTTTTTAATGAATCACCCCCTTACACTCAATTAGTATTTTGACAGAATGCCACATTATTGCTAACCAGACAACAATTATAAGGTAAAACCACTGCGCGAACTGAAGTAACATTAGCATAGTGAACTGCTTTAGAATAGGATGTTATACACTTATGCAGGAACATAAGGTTGAATAAAGGAACACAAGAATTAAGTTTTATAAACAAGCAGATTTGAGTATTACAGTTAGACACTATCAGCACTTTCAATGCATTACCTGACAAATAAGACTTGCCACATTTAGCAAAAACTTACTACAATTACCATATAAAAGGACTAGTCTAACTCCTGGAACACATTACCCTCAAGAAACTTTATTCTCTATAGAATACTTTCAAAATTATTTCTCAAATGAAAGAAAAAAACACTTCCTTTATAACAAAAGAGGTTCAGTTATCATTTATGAAAATGTAATATAGATTTTAGATAAAACCCTTTACATCAAAAGCAACCATTCAGTGTGATTTAATTATTGAAGAATGGTCTCGCTCTGCAAAGAAGCAAAAAAAAAAAAAAAAATATTAACTAAATATAAAATAATACTTAATGCACATGATACTCTGGCAATGGACCTAAAGTGTGGAACTTCAAACATCATTAAATGCTCCCACTTTCCGCTGGATGTATAGTTGATTATCTACAATGTAATGCTTTTAACCAATATGCAATGTATGTCTGCAGCCTTACATATTCATACAACAGTACAGGATATAAACCCTTTTTTTCATTCTTTTAAACCAAAAAAAGATAAGATTATTGAAATATAATTTATAATTAGTGGTCCAATTACAATTTTATGTAATTAAATAAATGATTGTATGATAACACGTAGTTATAATAACAAAATACTAACATATATTTTGATAAAACACAACTATGAATAAATTAATATATTAACATCCTTTTCGAGATTTCATGTTGAGAACTAGGTGATATTTCACCAACAATAAAAATACTACTATAGAAATTATTCATAAATATTAATGTATAGAAATTACAAATTCATAAAATATAGTTGTTAAAAATTTGACTAATTCTGCTCATTATTTATAAATATCATATATATATAAATATATATGTACATTAATTACACACAAAAAAAAATCTGTTTTAAATAAAACTATAAATATAACCAAAACAATCATTATATCACACAATAACTGATGCTATGGAAAGAAATCACAGGCACAAAAATTTATATAATACACACTTTAAACAAAATATGCAACTTTTTTTTTAAATTAAGGGAAACAGCAAACTTTAGAACAAAATTCAGTTCCTTTTTTTATATAAAAATTATCTTAAATCAGATGAATCTGTATTTATCTTAAAATTATAAAATAATTACTCATAATGGAACAATCGAATAAAACAGCAATTACAGTAAATAAAATTATTGATGCTTTATTCCTGAGCAATAATATGAAAGTAAACCCACATTATCAGGAACTTGTGAGTTGCATAATTTCTCACTTTATTTCATGTCAATATAAACATCACAAATTTCTTACTCTTTACTAAGCTTTAAAGAACACCTAAAATGAGTACTTAAAGAAAAGCTTAAATAATATGGGTGAAATACATATAAATAATGATTATTTACAGTCATACACAAAACAAAGAAGAAAATGTGAAGCACATTAAAACTGTACAACTATTCACATAAACTAAATTATACAGAGCATAACATGCAAAACAGGCAGGTAAGGACATTTGGACAATTGTTTCTCAGACAAAAAATTTACATCTCGACAACTTTCAGATGCCTAACTCAGTCAACTGACAATTTGGCAAACTGACTATCACAGTATGTTGCACAGCTACCTTTAAATAGTACAAAATCTGATAAAATTCACAATATAACACAAATATCAAAATTTTGAATAATTCATATGTCAAGTGTTAAAAATAAGAAGTACCACTTTGATCACTATTTTGGAATCACATGATTGTAAAATTTAAAAATATAATTGTGTTTTAAGTTAAATAATGCATTTCTCTCACAACAGAATATAAATTCTATCTACAGTATTTCAATCTAAAATAAGAAATACTAGTTTGAGTATAAGATTTTTTTCAGTCATAAATTAAAAACAACTAAAAACACAGAAACATTCGTCCAACAGTCAAGGACTGCTAACAATGCAAAAGGGGGGAAAAGGGTGGTGATTTATGTCAAGAGCAATACAACATGTGAAAAGTAAATAAAATAATATTAAAATTCAATGCAATAAAAAATAGAATAAAATGAGATGTGATGTCTGTAGCAACTCATAATGATGAGATTCAGGGAAAATGATAATGGAACCTATCCCCCGAATGTAAGTACCAAAGTTTTCTATATACATGTACTAGAGTTTGGAGCTGGTTTTCCAAGAATCAAGGTTACTAGTCTCTTTAAATTACATTCAGTATTTCCTTTACATAGAGTTCCTAATGATACTAAAGCACTTGCAATTCCCAGACCAGACTGGCCAGCTGGTGTATATTCTCCTTCTCCAGGAGGAAGTCTAACAATTAATGAAAGTACAGCAGCTTTACCTCCTGAACAAGGTTCAAGTGCAATAGGAGTCGGATGGCACTGAAAATAAAATAAAAAACTTTACTAAACACACATATTATAATTACACAATTTTCTACAAGTTATATGACTGCAAAATATTATTACAATAAAAATATGTTCAAACATTTTACACTAGCAGTCTATATTTCTAAGCTTAAAACACACTTAAAGATAACATTGTATTATTCAATTCAAATTTAAAATATAATTGCCAAAGAAACAAATCTACATGCATATTTTCAATAACAATATGTGTAGTGACCCATGTAATCCTAAACATTCACATAACAAAGTAGAGCAGTTAAGTTTGTTTTTATTTTTAATGTCTAAAACAATTTACATCATTTAAGTTATTTAGAAATATAAATTTTGACTAGTCACCAACTGATCAGATAACGCTTTTCACTTTTGAGCTCATTAGAAGGTGAAGACATAAAAAAAGGGAGGAGGGGAGGGGTAGTGAGTTATCATTGGAGTTTATTATAACAAATCATTGAGGATTTCTTACAGCAGCACATACTTAAACTTTTTCTTCTCTCTATCCACTGATGTGAACTTATTTTCCAGTTTTTGACAATAAAAAAGGTCTCTTCTAACTCCACAGTAATGTCACATAACATTTTCTTCTGAATACGATACTACTTTAATTTTTAGTTAAAGATAAACAATTACACCTCCATGATCTCTTATAGAAAATATATTCAGGTTTCAACACATCCTTATTGTGAGTCATGCAATCCTCCTCACTCTGATAAACAGATAGCCTCATACTTCAAAAGAACTATTAATGACACACAAGTAATTAGTTTTTCCCTTTTCATAACATTCAAGGATGTAAAACTCAAATCTGTTGCCATGCTAATTGTTTAGCTTATGAAGTCGCAGCAAAAGACAAGAAAGCATGCAATCCGGCATGCATTGTGATGGTGATAAAATTATGCACAATCTTGTTATTCCTCCCCTTCCACATGAGTCAACTATTCTTGGCACAGGCAGCTGAAATTTTCCTAACTGTGAGCAGACCATAATATTTCTTATCAAACAGTTTCAATTATGACTTGCACTTTGATGTAACATTTAAAAATCATATGTATAATTACCTTCTTTCTATGATCATCATTTTTCTGAATGAGCTGATTGACAAGAAGCTGAGCATCAAGTTCTACTGCAACGCCAGCAAAAGGCCTACTAGCCATTTGTTCCATTTCAACAAAGAGCCGCTATAAAAATCAAAAACACATTCAATTTAGAATCAATTTCAATTCAATGAAAAGGTAAATGCAGTTTTCTATAAAAAAATTTCAACTTATGTTATGACTCATCCTTTAAAGCCATTAAAACTATTAACACAAATAATTTAAATCAGACATTCAACCATAAATTTTTGTAAATGCCCAGAATGAAAAATTTGTACATTAACTTATAATGTCCATAGCAATTAAACTCCTTGGAATCTTTATTACCACCTAACACAAGTAAGATTCAAATTTACATTTCAATTCAAACACACTTTTTTTCTGTAATAAAATTAATATTTTACAAATTATTTGTATATCTCTGAAAGGAGTTTCCTCCATTCTAGAGAGCAAATTTTCACACCCTTTCTCCCAAACTCAGGATTTTAGAATACATTTTCTTATACTTTCTAAAAATTACCTTCTCTCTTGTCTGTTTATTTATACACATTTAATTTCCAATTTTTGACAAATGCTATGCTGCTTTAATAGCAGTGTACTGACACCTAACAACCTTTCTGAATACAATACTTTATATTTTTTTTTACTTTAAGAGAAAAACTTATAACACTCCCATTACCAGATTAAAAACTTCGCTACATGCATTTTAGTGCAACTGACTGCACTTTGCCATTCACCAGAAAATTTAGATAAACTTTACATAAATTCCTTTTCCTCCAATGTACACATCAGCTATGCCTTGCTAGCCCATAACAAGAGTGAAACCTAGCTCCAAAGCTGCCTAGTATAAGTTTATATATTTACATACCACTGAATTCATAAAAACAGATATTTTTCAGGAAGTGTAAGGAGATGAAAAGATCCCCTTACACTTCCTGACAAGTAATACTTACTCTACAAACTGATATTTTGACATTAAAACTGTAAATGAAATACTGTCACAGTTAAAATGTATTGGGACAACAGTAACAATTTTTCCAGATTTTTTTTTCCCAGATAAGAAAATAACTAAAAATGTACAAATAAGCCTAAAATTATTCCAAATTTTTTTCTTTGTTAATAACTTCATTAGACTTACTATCCCTGGATTTACTTTCTATGTTCAGTATATTAGTGGATATGTTCACATCCATTTACTTAACTTTCCACTTCTTATTACTATTCCTTGTTTTAATTGCCATAAATACTAAGTAAACGACTAAACAATAATAAACCTTAAATATCCCAAATATGCTTTCTGATTAAATTCCCCTGACAGATTAAGTTTTCTATTCCTTAATGAGCAGGCTTTAAAAATATTACTATTCATTTTAGTACAAGGAAAAAGAATACTTTTGTATAAAACATTTATAAGAATAGTTTATGACACAAAATTTAAGATGAGAAAGACTTAAAATGAAAGAAACCCCTCGACAAATACAAAAACATTTATCGATTTCCAAATCTTTAAAGCTAATGCGTTTACATATTAGTTTCTTGTGTCTCATAACATATAATAGTACAATTTCTAAGTTGAAAAAAGCATGATCAAAAATAATGAAAGATGTTAGTTTTACACTAACATAATGTTAGTGTAACTATGTTAGTATATTAAGACTGTAAAACCTTCTAAACAGTACAAGGAAGGTTTTAAAACAGTTTTTCAATTCATCACACATAATAGAACAATTAACAACAGAAAATAAAATTTCAGAAAGTTATTCTATATAAAAAATTATTCTGCTTCAAAAGTTAAAAAGAAGAGGCCAACAAATTTAAATTCTGAGAAAATTTATACATCTCATACTGTTTTTTACAATAGTGTTTATTATATTATTATGGGTAAATCATGATAGTTTCAGAAGGAATTAAAGAAAGTTAATATTTAAAGTTAGATTAAAAAAGGAGTGTTTTCATATCTTCAAATCAGTAACATAAATAAAAAACTGAACATTTGATTTGCCCTCAGTTACAAAAATTTTCAATTCTTATAAAAGGAGCCCTTATATCATTCTTAAGGTAAAAAGTCCACTTTTATTTCTGTATATCTCAAGAGATCTAACTGGAAACTATGTAGGACAAAAATTAATGTGCTTTTTTAATTATTAAAAAATTATACTCTCACATTTACTAAAGGGTCATAATGTGAGCCCAATAGATTTTAAATCATCTATTAAAAGGGCAGGAGAACTAAAAAGCCTTTCCTATGGTCATGAAATGAATGGCTATAACCAGAAGCTAGTATTCCAACCCTCATCTGGAATTTCTTTCTTGCAGAGAAATTTCTAAAAATGATCTACAAGAGCTTTCTGTTATACAATCTTGAATCTTTACAACATCCAATTACCTCAAAGTTTTAGTTTCATAATACACAAAACTCTCATTTATCAATGTACAGATTATCCATTTCAACAGATTATTATACATAATTTTGAAAAATACAGGCTTTGGACATAAATGCCTGGCTATCATAAATAACATTCATTCCTTTCTACTCATCTCTAGTTATAATTCCTGTTTTTGTTTTTATTTCTCCTTATGTACTACTACATTACATTAAGCTAATAAATCATTTTCACTTATTTGCATATCATTGCACTACTGCAGTACAATTTAACTGCTAGTAACATTTTCACTTATTGCAAAATAATTATGCAATAACATTTAAGAATAAGCTGTTGCAATGACTTTTAAAAAAATTCTACTCACAAATGCTTAAAACTTTTACTAGACTGTAAAGATAGTGGCCTTAACTGAATACACATTTCTCAAAAAAAGTACCCAATAGTAAATATTATTTAAAGATTCGCTTGTATATAATAAAATAACTGAAATGAAGTCTCCATCTTATGAACAAAAGGCACATACCATGAAAATTTGGGGCATATTTTTACGTGTTTATTTGGATTATGCTGCTTTAACACAATATGCATACCAACACTTCAACAAGGTTATTCTTATGGTATAATAGGCAACATTTGGTTTATTCATGCTTTGTAATTGTCCATATAAATGCATGCAAAGGTAAACCACAATCACAGTTCCGTTTTAATAAAAATACTTTTATAATATATATATGGAAAAATGGAATTTGTATTTACCCTGTCGTCTTCTATATAGATCATACTTTGTTTAATTTTCCACATGACCGCAGCCATTATTAAGAGTGATAAGAAACAACTGAAGAAATTCACAACAGATAATGAGATATATTGAATAAATATGCTATAAAATATGTGTGATCAAAGAACAGAGGAATGACTTTTGCCAGACCAATAAAAAAAAATTGTACACACAGGAATTCTTAAACAATGGTAGAAAGAGAGCAACTGTAGCAATCATTCGCAATGGTATGCGAGTGCACTAACCCCTTTGCCATCACAGCCTTGGAATGTTGGTATCATCTTCTCCATTAAGTTTCTTCAATTTGCTTCATACGGAGTTATAAGAGGGTAAGTCAAAATTACTAAAATTTTATTGTTCTACAATTTAATCAAAACAAAGGTAGGTGTAGAAAATTGACATTTTTTACATAGTCCTTCAGCAATGCACATTGTCCAGCAAGCCACAAGCTTTTGTATGCCTTCTAGGAAGCAAGCTTTCGGTTGGTTCTTGAAGCCACTTTTGCAGCAAACGTTATGTGTGTGAGGCAAATCGATGACTTCTCAAAGCTTCTTTCAGCAGTCCAAAGAGATGAAAGTCTGAGGGAGTGAGGATCTCGGTTGTAGGGAGGTTCCAGGGTCTCAAGACCCAACTTGATGGTTTCTACGGTGTTAGGAGCCTTGTGCGGCCAGGTGTTGTCATGTAACAACAAAACTGTCTTCGAAAGTAGACCTTGCCATTTATTGTGAATTGCTGGTTTCAGCTTGTTGGCCAACAAATCACTGTAACTTGCACTATTGATGATACTCCCCCCCTGTCCAATTAGTCATCCACTATAGGGCCTTTTATGTCACAAAACAGCAATTGGTTAGAGAGGTGATGCTAACCCTAAGTCTTGAATTTTTTCCTGCTAGGGGATCCCCAGTGTTTCCACTCCATACTAGGGGATCTCCAGTATTTCCACTCCATACTCTGGCGTTTCGATCTTTCAATCTTTCGTTTTTGATTCTTGGCATTTTGATCTGGTGTATCAGCAATTTCACACCCTCCGACCACAAAAATCGGATCAAAGCTTGTTGTTCCTCTTTGGTGCAATCTGATAGTGGAGCTGACAGGCTTATGCTTGAAGTTGCTGGCAGCCAACTGACCGATTGTGATAAACTCCACACACCACAACCACAGAAGCAACCACCTCAACGTATTACATGTGCAGGCACCACTCAGGATAACCTTCAGGGCTGTTATGGTGAAAATATAATAATTTTGACTTAACCCTTGTACATTGCAGACATGCAAGATGCATAGCGCTGAAATAACATGGATGAGAAATTAGCACCTACATGTTTTTAAGTGGATATCTATTTTAAGATTTTGTGCATATATCACAACTTTTCTTCACTAAAATGTGAGAATTATTTTTCATTTTAGTTGTGTACAAATAGATATAGATAGTGAGAGAAGACTTATGAGATGTAAAGAACAAGGGGAAAAAACAAATAATCACCCCTCTGGAAATTGGATTACTCCTTCAAATTTGTCTAGTAGCTGCATAAAAATTGAACATGTACCTGCACTGTAAGTTAAAAATGTTCAGAATATGATATTTCTGATCATATGTATACATGGAGTGTGTTCTAAACTTAATATTTTTATGTTAGTATACTCATGCCTGTTGTGTAGTATCTCCTAAACACCTCATTTCATCCTTTTACAACTCTTGCTCCACTTTTTATACAAAATTTAGCTAATTTAACTTAAGGGCTATTGGTCATAGTCAATTTTGAAAAGGCACTTTCCAAACAAGCAAACTGTAGCAATACAAACCCTACAGATGTTCTTAATGCAGTGGCACACCCAGGATTTAATCTTGGGGAGGGCTGAGTTGGACGGATAAAAATACCTTTATAATGCAAATTCAATATTCATAATGCAATTTCTATTTGCTTTGGGGGGGGGCAGGGCCTTTGGCAATCCCCGTGGGTGTGCCACTGTCTTATGACTCATACATTTATATTAGAAATATTCAATGAGATATTACATGAGGAGAACGTGTAATATTTTATTTTTCTTGTTAAAAACACCTGTATCACATAACCCTTTGGTTTGAAGAGAGTGACAATCATACTTAGGACTTCTATTCAGTTTTCATGTGAGAACATTTGTCCCTTTTAAAACACACTACGAAATCTTGTTCAGTAAGAAATTCCTTATCATATTTTGATATATTTTCATGTAAGAAAATATTTTTATTCAACTACCTCTTAACCTTTTTTTTTTCTTATGGTGTTTAACCAAGGAAACACTTGAGTATTTTGTACACATATATGCATAGGCATGTACATACCACCAAGGAGTACAAAGGGCAGAAGATTAAACATAATTTATATTAGTTTAGATTTGTCAATAATGCAACTTATTCTGTTGTATGATCAATATTAAACTACAGTAATGCTGACTTTGATATTGAACAGAAAAAGCAAAAATCAAATTGCTTTAAAAGAAAGTATAATTTCAAGCTTCGGAACTTATGATATGAAAAATGAGGAAATTTATAAATAAAGAATTTCATTTTTGCATTATTTTTAAATTTTCAATAAACCAATACAGATTAATTCTGACTCAAAACAACCATTTTTCTTATGACCTCTTTCATGCCAAACTAGCATACTTAAAAATGACAACACCAGCCAATGCTATGATTTCCACAACAGAATTTCACATTTTTCAACTTCATTCACTATTAAAAAAGATTTGAAAACCTTTATTACTAACTTAATGTATAAATAGCAACAAAAATATGCATTCAATGAAAATGAAGACTTCTGCTCTTTCACATAACGCTTCAGCCTCAATGTGAAGTAATTCTGTAACACTAAGAACTTCATTTAAAACTAAAATTTGCCAGTAAATATATAAAAAACTGCACAAATTACAAAAAAACAGTATAGATATGTATTTGCTACCAAAAGGTTACTATTTGCTATCAAAAGGTTATTTATTATTTGCTCATTTCATTCAAGAAACAAAATTGCAAAAAAGTGAATGAATCTTAAAAATGAATCAGATCGATATATCAACAATTGAAATAATTCATTATAAAGCAATCTGTTTCAGTTTACAGGACCTATTTGAGAAAGCAACTATTCATTTAAGTAGATTCTAGAATTTGTGAAAGTGAATGATAATGATCAAGCAGAATTATATTAATAAAGATAAACATTCTAAATTTATATGCTATCATAGTATAAGTTTTGAACATATTTTGAATATGCTGTATTTATAAAAAAATTATAACATTCATTGGAAATTTACAGTTTCTGTAATTCTAAATGCCTATTACCAAAACATGCCAGGATCACAGAGAAACCATGTTATAAAACACCACCATAATCATACAAATAAAGCAAAAAATTAATTCTAGGTATAGTGGAGAACTAACTTTTTGGTAGGCTGTTAAAAGTAATAAAAGGTAGAAAAAAGGAACAAGAAATTTAATGTACACAGGAACTTTAATTTAAAATGCTTAAATAATAAAAATATGAAATAATTACAGATATATCATGATCAGAATTCTGTGGATGAAAGGTACACAGCAGACACATATTTTACTATACTAATTAAAGTTTTAATCTTACCTAGAAAATGTGATGAAAAACTGCAATAAATCTAATTGTCTGTGCTGAGAAAATGAAATCTGTAGCACAAAGGGAGTGTTGAAATTGAATACATAAACATAAAAAGTTGAGTTATCAGTTCCAAATAAGTGTTCATCATGAGAAAATCGAAGTTTGAATGTACCACATTTATGATTCTCATCCAAAAACTTTTCTGGAAATGATGCTATTAAAAGAGAAGATGTATTCATGAAAATAAGTACATTGTTTACAGTAAACTGCAATTATAAAAGTAAATATGAAATGGATGATTTATAAACAAGTAGAATGTATTGAATATTCTCATAATCTGTAAACCTTCAGCAATTTAGATATTAATGAAATCAAGACATATGAATATTTAAAATTATTTCAATAAATAAATAAATAATAATGTTGAATGCTTAGTAGCAAGTATTTTTAAAGCATTTTATGTTAAACACAAAAATTTGTTCATCAGTCTTCTATAAATTGTCAACTTATTCCTTAGCTATGGATTAGTTTGGCAAAAGAGCAAAAAATTGGAAAAGTCTCCTAAATATGTGTTTGCTACACTTTACTCCAGCCATTCCCAGCGTCATGGATTTATAATGCCGAAGTCTATCGCATGAAGGTTTATTTTATCCAATCGACATACTATATCCTTTCTAACAGTTGCCATATCGATAATATTAAGAAAGATAAAACTAATCTATTTTCTTACGCCACGTATTAAACTAAAGCAAAACACATACAAAATCAAAAGAATACAACGCCATGTGAGCAACGAGCAACACATGTGACACAGAACAAGTTCCTGGAAAGAGGCACGTTGGGACTCACAAATAAGAGTTTCTCTGACTTTGCTGTGACGTCACGATGACAACATAGCAACATGTATTCTTCCACCAATCCACTTCTTTCACTTTGATTGCACTTGAAACTGCTGGTTTGAACGTAGTATAAGCTAAATCAGGGAAAAAAGGATCTTTTTTCGAAAAATTTTAAAAAGCAGAACTTTTGGTGAAAAAGCAGAATTTTTTTTTTGCAGAAAATATAAAGTGGAAATTCGCCAAAAAATGGAAAAAACTCATCCCTACTTAACAGAGACAATCTAGCTTGGTTTACAAATCTTCTCAGTTACTTGACAACAAACTTATAAATCAGAAATACCATCATCATACAAACCAATTTTACTCTAGAATAATTTTATAAAACAAAACATAACAATTCTAGAATATAACTATTAACCCTTTGTAGACAGCAATCACATATAAGCCATTCCAACCGAGAGTGACCTATCTGCTATTATAGTGCAAGCTAAATATAACCCTGAAAACGAAATATCATACAAAATAAAAATTTCAGAAAGTGTGATCATTTTTTGTATAAAATCTTAAATATTGTTTAAAAAACAATGTTCATTTACACAATATTAATTTTCATATGCATATTCACTGTAAAAATTATATGGAGTATTTCAACTAAATATTAAAAACAGATTTAAAAAAAAAAAAAAAAAATTCTTTACATAGCTAACTTATATTTGCATACAAAATTATTACTTTTTTCTTATTAGATTACTTTTATTCCTCAGTGAAGACAAAACACAAAAGGGAAAAATCAGAATTACATGTCAACCCTAACAAAAAAGTCTCAACACATTTATGTACATTTCAAAACATCTCCATCCAAGCGCAGTCACTGAAACTCTAATACAAGTGAATGGCATGTTCATTCACAAGTTAGTCTAGAATTTCTTTTGTGACGTGAATTAGAATGTATCCTTTTTTGAAGGGGAAAGGGAAATTTTCAAAAATGAATTAAACCTTGGTATAGACAAAAATTATAAATGTGAAGTAAAGATTTATTAATTTTCAAAAGTTCAAAATATTTTTTAATATTAAAAGGTGTAATGAAACAGAATTTAAGAAATTATTACAACATGTAGTTTCAACTAACTACTTACAAGAGGCAACTGAAATATTCACTAAAGCTGATTCTGAACAAGAAATTGTGAAGTCCACATCAACATCAGGTTTGACAGGTATATTCATGAAGTTTATATTAGTATAATGACGATCTTCAGGCTTTGACATGTTGAATGTATATTGAAAATCAATTGATAAATTATCTGCAAAACACACACAAAGCTATATTATGTAATATTTATACAAAGTATTAAAATAAATCAATATATTTCTGACTAATATACTTATCTTAAGTAATATTTAAAAGTCAGCATATAAAAAAATTACTAATAAGCAAATGCATGAAAAAACAAAAAGACCCTAAAAATTTCCAAGTAAATAACTTCATACTATTAGGGATTTAAGGTTTATTACGGTATAAATTTGTCATTTTGGTGTGGTATTGATACTGTAAATAATTTCTCATAAATTCAGTACTTTGGGGGAAAATTCATGAAATTAAATTTTAAATATTTGTTTTCAGCAGCTAACCTATAATCAAATATGGGTATTGAAGCTGTTTAATATATTTTATTGAATGTTAAGAATTATAAGCTTGAAGGTCACAACAGCATTAATTCTAATCCTTCAAATATAACTCAATACAAAAGAGGTAGGATAATAGTTTCACTCTGTTCACAGAATTCATTCTCACTAACAGTCTGAAAATCCCTAATATCACTTTGTTCACGAAATGCTTAACCCTTTCGCGATGGCAGTTCCGATCACCCGCTTTCCTCTGAGGCCGAAAGTTTTTCTCGTGAACGTTCCCTCTAGGCCAGCGGACTTTTAAGTGCTAAGCCTAAATTTAGTAAAAATTCCAAAATAGTAACATTTACAAACAAATCTATTTATTTAAGCTATATATGGGTTACTTACACATTCTTTTATTATTTCTCCACTAAAAAAATTTTGTTATACAGTTTAAAATATTTTTCGCTGGGACATACTGTCGAAATCTTACTCTCCCTTTCCACAGAAAGAAACTTTCATCAACTGATATATTCCTATCAGGAATATATCAAGAATATATCAAGAACTCTGAAAGTTTTGAATGATTAAATCTAAAAAAGGTTTAATTTTTTCAATTTTTTGGCATCAGAAGAAGTAAAATGCAAGTATCGAAGAATTTAGATGCATTGGTCCTGACTCATAACCTTACTGAAAAAAGGTGTTGCACTCATGGGATTTGTTGAGTAGTACATCTTAATTTTTGGTTTTTTCACGATACCCATTAAAATTGTCAAAGCAAATTAAACAAACATTTCTTCTGTAGTTACAGGCAAAAAATACTTCGAGGATGAACTCTGTTCACTTTCCGGGTTTATGTACCTCTCATACGCATAAATTTGGTTAGTATAAAATAACACACATTAATTTAGTTATTAAGTCCATTACAGTTTCATAAAAAAAATATCTGAAAATATCCAATTCATTTGATACAGCATCATTGACTTTTATTCTGCATGCCGCTGTGAATGTTAGTTGAGTTAAATACGTTATGTGAGAAAACCACAAAGAAGTACCATCCCGCAATATACTCAGAATAGAAATGTCTGATATATCTTCATCATCACTCTGATCTCGGTGTTCAAAATAACTAGATTCACCCAACGAGATTTCTGTATCACTGCCACTACTTTCATAACCACTTTCAGACACATTTCTCATCAATTCAGAAATTTAGTCTTCTGTTAAATATTTTCTCCTTTTCGCCATATTAAATCATCAAAGGAAAGAAATCTCACTGCAACAGGATCTGATTCTGACTGAAAACTAAACAGTGAACCCATATACCCAATGCTTCAACCCCACCGCAAAAGAAAAACAAAATTGCTCGTAAACAAAGACCATGTGCAAAGTTTAAATGCCCTACCCATTGACAGCCAAACGCAATACATCCATTCCTCCATTTGTTTACATAAAACGATAGACAGCATGTGATTCATACTAGTCTTGATTTCGAATAGAAGGTCCCAACTACGTGTACTCCAAATTTCATAGACATATGATGCAATCTTGTGCCCCAAAAATTAACTAATAAAACGTTCCGAACTACTGGCACGTATAGTCGGCCAGAAACGCGGATAGCTGCTGGCATGTATACGTGACGTTCGGCCAGAAACGCGGATAGCTGCTGGCATGTATATGTGCCGTTCACCTCGAAAGGGTTAAACTAGGCCAAAGTTAAATTTGAATGATGCAAGTTAATACTCAAGAATTTGTAAAAAACACAATTTCCAGTTAAATTTTTAACCTATCAAAATCAGAGTTGCCACTAGAATGTTTAAAGAAAAAAAAAAACTTTGCTGAAAATAGTAGCATACAGTAGTTATTTTATTTGGTATTTCAGTAACCTTAAAATTTTATAATACATATAATACATAATTGAGGACAATTTTAAAATGCAGTTTTGAAACAGCTTAAAAACATCAGTTCCAGCTACTTTAACTTTATTCACATATTCCAAAGTGTAATTTATCTGAAAGATTTTGTTAATTATATAATCAGCTGCACTATGCATGTGCACTTTGAATAAAAACAGAAACTTAAGTATACTGAAATAAAAAATTTTAAAAAATACAGCAGAAGAGCCTCGTAACACTTTTAACTAAAATTTTGACAATGTGGCAGAAATAAGATATGAGGCTTAGAAAATAAATAGCTTAGATGAATAAATTTTAAAATTCAGCTTAATAACAAAATAGCTTCAATCCTAAAAGCAATTTAAACAATATTTATGTTTCACATTTTTGGTAATCCATGTACATTTTTTTTTATGGACCTCAAGGTTTTAAATACAGAACACCACTAATTCTACAGTAAATCAGAAATATAAGTACAGAGAAACACTTAAAAGTCAATGTTATTTCTTATGCACTAAAGTTAAAATTAAAATTTCTGTAAAAGCATATAAGTCATTCTCAACACTCTTTTGTTATTTAGATTTTAAGGATTAAACAATTCAGTCTATACAAAACGTTTTCATAGGAATCTTTTCAATTGTGTTTAAAAATTCTTGTACAAAGTTTTTGACAATTAAGAATTATGTCACAATCCTTTAAAAATTAAATAATATATATTAATGCTTACAGAAACAAGAGCCATTTTCTTCTTCTGGATTGCCATAATAATGATTAGTATCATCACATCTAAGGAAATATTAAAATAGGTTCATAAACATATCCATAATTAAAAAATCAAATGATTTCAAAATATGCAACACAGTACTATACAAGATTTTGATTGAATAAGATTTTATCCTACCTGTTACAATGTGGTCCATTTATCCCCTTTGTGGTACAATAACATCGACCAGTTTCTCTATTGCACAAATCCCCATGATTATTACAAAAGCAAGGAGTACAATTTCCTCCATTAACAGGATCCCCATAATAACCAGACATGCACAACTGACAATGAGCGCCTAAAATTTAAGAAGAGCCACAAATTTTATAACATATTCATACTTGTAAGGGTAATTCTTCATTACCTAAATAATATTTAAGATAAAATTTGTTTTACAAACTCTTTGCTACTGATAATTAAATGATCAGTTATACACAGATAAGGAATAAAACTATAAATGCATAATATTTCACTTCATTAGATTTCAAATATGTTGAAAAACAAATCACTCTACATAGCTTTGTTTATTTTAAAATTTGAGTTTATACTAAAAATTTTATAAGCAATACTATTACTCTGATTTGCTATCTTGAATTATGGTATCTTCTTAAAAGATGAAATTTTATACATACTAATTTCAAAACTGAAAAGACATTTTAAATGAGCTCTATCAACACAAAACTTCACTGAATAGGAAAGTGAAGCACATGCTGAAATTTATACCCTAGATATTGAAGACAGTAATATTTATTCACCTGGAAAAGGGAAAGAATTTTGACACCAAGAAAAATACATATATATTTTAAGTTTAGTTACCTTCTGTCAAGTGCTGGCATGGCATAAGGCATGTGTCGGTTCCATTGATGCATGTACTATGACCATTGCATTGACAAGCTAAAACATTGACAATTATCAAAGCATTAGCATGAAGTACACAAGTTCAAAATAAAAACAAGTTCTAAAATAGTTATGAAAAAATGATCATATGAACTTGCAGAAGATAAAAATAAACAATAGTTTTATAATATCACAATAGTTTTATAAAACCTTCATAGAAGACAAGAGACATAAACAAGTATCAGATTATGTTAGAAATATAAGTAATTATTTTTATACAAAATCAACAAGTCATAACAATGATTACTAATCTAACCTGGACAAGATGTAAAATACCATTGCCCAGCAGGACAAATGGAATTATTAACAGAATAGCCAGGACCACGTTGAACAATCGGACCAGTGGCAGAGCCCTCCATACAAACTCCTAATCCCGTTCCAGAACCATCATCGCACCATCCACAGCGTGGATTTTTTTGACACTGATCACATGTCTGAATGTCTTTGCAATTTAAGCCTAAAATATAAATAATGAACGGTTAATAGAAATAAACAGCTAAATAGACAAAAGTCAAAGTACATATCGCACCCAAGCAAGAAAAGTGACACATTCTATCTTGCAATTTGTCCACCTGAGGGCAGTTGTATCAGTTTTATTGTAGGCTAGTTCAAGCTTTATAGTATTCTTTAAGTTGATTTTTCTCAAATGCTAAATTTTTGAGTTGTGTCACTTTTTTTTGCCAGGGAGCGATATGATTTTTGAAAAGTAGTTCACATCATTTCATAAAACTTTATATGTACCAAAACTTATGCTTATCAAACTTGTTGGTTGTAAACTCACAAAACAGAGGAGTTAAATTAGTTATAAATGGTTGTGTATTCATCAATTTTTATGGTTGTAAATTCATCAAATAGAGGAGTTAAATCAGTTAACATAAATCTAAACATTTTCAAGTTTTAAACATTTTCTGCTTTTCCTAAACATAGTTTGAAACATTAGTCCTGATCAATACACAATAGTGAACACACCAAGACTGAACCAAAATGCTCACTGTATAACTTAAATACATGATTTTGTTATGAAATTAACATACCATAAATAAAATATTTAGCAGAACAAATATTCATTACAAATATAAAGAAAGATGATACAACCTCTGCACTTTGTTATTTGTGTAGTCCATTCCATGCACTGAGCAACAGGAAAGACGGCAGCATACGCATTAGATTCAATACACATCTGCTGACTACTGCACCACATACATGGACCTTGAGTACAATTTTCACATGTGTATCGGCTGCTACAGGGTATTTCACATTTCACTCTGTAATCATCAGTCAAAATTGCTTTCTCTGTTCCATTACCTACAAAGAAAAAAAATTTTGTCATCTTACTGAAAAATATAGATTCTATAAAATATGAAAAAATTAGGAACATTATCATTTAGACTACAACTCAACAAAGAAATCCTTAATATCACTTTGATAGTCTTAAAACTAAAAACATATTTGTAAAAGTTTGATATAATAGAATAGAAATTTTGAAGGATCATAAATGCTTTAAGTTTTCATATGCACAACATTGATAAAAATCTTTAACTTATAAACAGAATAACTTAGGGCACTTTGTAGCTCAATTTTTTTATGTCCTGTACTAGAAAACACACAAACATGTTTACTACAGGCAGAAAACTCCAAGTAGCAAATTCAAAGATTTAATTTTCATACTAGTACTATACTCAGTTTTATGATGGAAAATATGAAAAAACATCATTTAGGCTAATCATTTAAATTAGTAAGGTATATGTTAAACTTTGATTACTGCTATTGCATATGGTCACACCATACAATATTAACTCCTCCTTGCTTGTCAAGACATCTTACGAAAATATGAGATAACATGATTAAGTGCAACTGATAAAAAAAAAATAAATATGAAAGGCTTCGTAAATGACAACTGAACAGGATATCAATTTCATTCTGATGAATTTGAGATATTTTCACTTCAGAGAAACAAAACTTCAAACCATCCAGTCATAAATCTCAATGTTTATTATGAGGCAGTATAAAATGCCAATTTATGGCTGAAATCAGACAACTGCAATCATTATACATGCAGATGGAGTAACTGTATTTTTCATATTTTAAATCAATAAATTTTTTTATACTTATATCCATTCATAAAAGAATATTACATTCCAATATAATATTTTGGTAATTAAGAATTTATGCAGAATACATAGATGTATAAAACTATCTGCATTAGTTTATAATAACAATGCATTGTGGAAAACAAAAATATGTCAATATCTATTTCCCATGTTGGGGGACAAAATATTTTCTTTGGATATTCTTTCATCATTTTAAGTTTCTGCATAGAACTTGTCACTAATTGTGTTACCATTATGTCTAACTAAATATGTGTTTTAAAGTATCAATTTCAAGCTGGCTTCTTTCTACAGTTCAAGCTTTATTTCTCATGACAAAATCTCTTTCAAAAAGAGCACTTTATATATATTTTTAAAATATTAGTTAAATTGATATCATTTGATATTATTAAACTTGTTACACATTTCAGAAAAAAAAATTTAAGAAATTAAGAGAGATAAAATTTGTACATTACTAGATTCGCGGACAAAAGTATAACATTTTTCATCAGTCTGCCAACCACAATGATATTCAGTATGACATGCATGACAGTTATGCAGTTTATCACAGTTGCTACTTTCGGCAACTTCACACTTATCCAACAAACTTGTTTCCTAGAAAGTGAAAATTTGCATCAGTAAAGAACAAAGTTCATCATAAATAAGTATTTCAGGCTAGCTTCTGAACTATTTAAATACATAATGGTGAAAACAGTTTTACATCTTTACATGCAAGGAAATGTTATGCACAAAACTCATTGTCAAGTTAATTTTTGTCAATCAAATATTTTTTAAAAAGCATCTCCATACATAGGAAACTGCATTAAGGGTTTTTACAACTTCTTAATTAAAATATTTTCTTCATTCAGTTTACTAGAACAAAATTGTAAATTCATTTATAAACATACTTTAATATTTTTCCCACAACGCCCATGCGAGCAGGAAGATCCACACCAAACACATCCATATGTATTTTCCAGACAACTTGGACAAGATGTTAAACGGCCACATAGTGATGTAACATTTGCTGAAAGAAAAGTTCATTAGTAGAATTTAAACACTGTTACAACTAACTGGTAATGAAAAAAACTGATGACTCATCACTATAACACAAATATATTCATTTGACTTTGATTTACATTGTCACATTTTAACACAGCTTAGTCTACCTTCATAAGGAAAAAAATTTATAATCCCAGTTTAGAATGACTGTACTCAATATGAGAAAAATCATATGCATATATCTAAATAAAATTTCCAACACTGCCATTTAATACAGAAATAATTGTTTTATTAAATTGATAGCTGAATCACAATTCAAAACACCAGTACAATGGCAGAAAGTGATGCATATTACTATCAAAAAATAAACTGAGAAAAATTATTACTTCCAATAGAACTTACACTAATATCAGACAGACTGAAAAATAGTTATATAACCCCATCTAGGAGATTAAAAAAATTCATTTAGTCATTTAAGAGAAAGTCAAATAATTACAGGGTGAAAATTATCCAAATGAAAAATTATTCTAAATCTTTTTTTCCCCCATACAGTTCATAAATTTATGCTTTTATTCACAAAGAATTGAAATTTATAGATCTTTATCATCATATTATAGATCTCTTGTCATCTTTTGATGACAAAAGATCTAGACTAGAATTTCTCCATGTCCACGTAATACACAATAAAAATAGTTTTGTAAAAACATACAAAATATCTCAATCTCTGATGAGCTTCTCTGCAGATTTCAGCAAAGCTCAAACTACAATTGTTACTTGGTGTTAAGAATTAAGGTAGCAGTATTAGTTTACACAAGAGGACTACAGAACAAATACGTATATAGACCTAAATCAACAATATTGTAAAATGCTATTACTCCAATGGATAATGATAATGCAATCAAAAATTAATAGACATGTTTACTGATAATCTTAAAATGCACGCATAGATAAGCATAAATTCAAGTTAATTACAGTAAACATAAGTGCTTATATTCAATATAAAATTTTTCCATTACCATTTTTCTAGAACTATCATGATATATACATAACCAAAAAACTAAAGCAAACTAAATAAATCAGATTTACAAGTAATATATTCATAATTTTACAGCACTAAATAGCCTCACAAGCTAAGTTATTATGATACAGCAGGCAAATTTGAAAGTAACAAGAGAATTTAAAAAGATCTGAAGCAGCACATATTCCTTGTACAGAATCCCTTGTGATAAGCACTTATAATGCAAACATACACAAAACATCTCAAGCACAAAATTTAGAGAATATGATCTAATGCAACACTCTTTAAAACAAAAGAAATGTAAAAATAAACTTTTAGGGCTATTTCAGAATGTCTACTAAACTGAGTTCATAACTTTATGGACTGACAGAATTTGAGGCAACTTATTGCCATTTTAATAAATTATAATTAAATTGATGGTAGAGTTATAAATCAGAATTCTCATACTATACTGGAAAGATTTATATACCTCAAACTCAAAATAAGTTATATTCAAGAGTAAGAGGCATCATACAGTTCATATGGTAAGTTGTATGATGAGATGCAATAATTTTTCTGAGATCTCATAAATTTACTACATTTTTTAGTCAGAGAAAATTATAACTACCTTTTACATAAAATTAGAATGTTATTCAAAAGAAAAAAATGTGAAGAGTAATAATCCTTACAAAATTGGGAATGAAATGTACAGAAAAATTAAATCACACTTTCTAGAATTTTGAGTTTCCCTCAAATACACACACATGAGGGGAGGGGGGGGGGGAAATTCAGTCACCATAAATGAAAAGAAAAAGTAAAATTCCTATGAGGAGTGTGTACATAAATCAACTTCATATAGTCATGAATTTAGTTCAAGATGACTTTATTTTCTTGCAAGTGTTCGGCAGTTAATATGAATATTTTATGGAAAATATCTTTAAACATTAAACAGAAAATGACACACTACCTAAAATATGTTCAGTCATATTACACATTAATTCTATAGAACTGATCATTACAATTTTGCCTAAATGACAAATTTGCATCAGATATTAAAAAGAATACAACTCAGAAGTGTTTATCAAATATAAAATTTACTTTAAATATGAAAGTCAATTAGATTCTTTAATATACAATCAAAATTGAATTTTACCTCCTCTCCGTGAACAAGTGTGATATGAAGCAACTTTCGACGTTACTGAAAAAGGCTGACAAATTTTCTTTTCAAAATTCCAAACACATTTAATTCCAGGAGCAGCTTTTTCACATGCTCCACTGTTAGCATTTTTTTCACATGATCCTGCAAAATTATGATTTTATACATGAATGAAAAACTTACAAAAAGTTAATAGATATAGAATTAAAAATACAAAACTTTAAGACAGAAATTTAAGTTAATATTCAAAATGCCACATTTTATAATTAGAAAATAGTGTATTGATATTCTATTAAATATTCTCTAACAAATATTGACATCTTATTAGATAAGCAATCATTACTGTTGAATTTGTATTACTTAAAATTAATGGTAGCAGAAAATTCTCTAATGGAGTAAATATTAAAAAGGTAAAAGGAAAAAAAGTTTAATAAATAAATTTAACTATTTTAAGTTACAAATTATATACATATATTAATTCATAAATTTGAACTTTAAATCAAATACTTACCAGGTGTTAGTTTCTGAATGTCACTCAACATTTGTCCATTAAACCCACCAAAAACATACATAGAACTGTAGAAAAAATATATAAAAAGTCTTTAATATGTGTTAATAACCTAAAATTTTATTTCATCATTTTATAAAAGGTGGGTTAACCATAGTGACTGAAAAAATAAGTAAGATGAGAGACACTTATTACACACAGGATGTGACTCATGACACTTTAAGATAAGTTAAAATGTTTTCTCCACTTTCACCTACAAACATTTCCAACATTTCATTGTAAATTACCTGCTCTTAAAATACTTATAAAATAGTAAATGAGAGAGAAATTATAATCAGTTTTATCATCATTTAACTCCATACTGCAGTTAAGACTCATAATGCTAAAGTTCCTTCATACATGCATAAAGGGTGTACGTATGTGACACAATGATTTTATTCATACTGTATGTTCTCATGCATGTAATGGCTCACTGAAAATTCCTCCCATACAATGAAGTTATGAGCTAAAATTACATGGGAAGTTGCAAGACAGTATTGTGAACAAGTCATAAGTCAGGGTGGCTACAAAAATTGAAGTAAAAAGTTCCCTGAGTTTTCCCTGATTTCCAGAGTATTTTTCATGAAATTCCCTGAGTTTCTCCATCTGTTCGCAGAACAATTCCCCAGCCATAATGATAAACTTGACATTTGATGAACTAAAAATCTACAGACTGATAAATGAATAAAAATTTAATAAGTAAAAAATATTTTTATTGTATACCATAATAGATAGATAATATTAAGTTATAGATTGAACATTTAATATACTAGAGTTTTAACTGTTTTGATGGGTTCGCAGAGTTGCCATCTGCACCTCTATAATAATGTTTTGTCTTTGAGCTTCCTGCAAAATGGTTGCCGTTTTAGCATCCAACTCTTTCAATTGAGATTCTGCTTCCCTTTTTCTTTTTAAAGCATGCTTTTTTTCTATTTGCTCTTTCTCTTGGTGTTTCTTCGATTCAAGACACGATTTATCTTGCTCGTGCGTTTCTAGCATAGTGGATCATATCTTTGGAAATTGTTATGCCATCAAGGCCACCCTTGGAAATGATATGATCATAAACCCTCCTTCTTGCTACTAAGGAAGATTCCTTTATATTCTCCCACAAACAGTCACTGTTTATATAAAACCCTCTCAACATTTGCATTACGATGCGAAAAAATCATAACATCTCATAACATTTGCAGCATCTCCACAGTCACCTTCTGCATCAAAAATTGAAGACCAGAATTGATCAATTCCAACTTTTTCCCTGAGTTAAACAAAACTTCCCTGGTTTTCCCTGATTTTTTCCAGAAAATTATTCTTCCCTGAGAATTCCCTGTTCTGTCGCCACCCTGTAAGTTACTTGAATCAGAGTTAAATTATCTATACAAACACCATGCTACAAATTAAAATTTTAAACTATATTAAAACATGGAAGTTTTCTTATTTATGCTTTTTTCTTTCTAGTCACAGATGATGAGAAAAAATAACATAAGTCTTACAGACAGAGAAATAAGATTACACAAAAAAAACTCTTAAAAAACTGAAAATTTTATACTGAAATGGATAGTTTTATGAATGAAAAACTTAATTTTAAAATTGTTAAGAAAAAAATATTAAGGTATAAAATGGAAATACCAACCCATTATAAACTACAGCTGAATGTCCAAATCTTGCAATATTTTGATTATGAATTGATGGGAAGTTCATAGTATGCCATGTGTCACAAGCTAAACAATAAAAACCAAAGATTAGCAGAGACAGGATAGGAACTCCATAAACCAATAGATAAAAACATTAATACAAAGATGCTGATAACAAAATAATTAACTCTTTCTGCTTTATGACATTTTCTTCATGATCTTTAATAAGTTTATATTTGCCTTTTTTTTCCTATGTATAAGGAATACAAATATTAAGTGTTTTTAACCCCTAAGAAGTCATCCACTAAAATAATGTTTCAGATTTGACAGTTTAATACTTCACTCATTGAAATATATGTTTCAGAGGGAAAAGTCTCTACAGGCAAAAAAACTTTTACAATAAGATTTATCAGTTATTTAGATATTTCCCTACAGAAAGTACTACCTCATTTAGAAGAGAATTTCAAAAGATAAATTACAAATGAAAAGTTTTAAAACTTATTCAACACCAATATGCAAAATAATCATATACCAAGAAATTTTCGTCTTTACAAAAAGATGTTAAAAAGATTAGACCATTTACAAATCTTAATGATTAATAATCCAGTATATATCTTACCTATATCATAGGCTTGAAAATCAGCAGAAAAGCACTGACCACCATTGCTATAAGATGTGCCATTGTGTGTATTTCCACCAAATACAAGCATCATCCCATTTAAAATTACACTACTATGTAAATATCGGTGAGACTGGCTTGGTGTCAGAAGAACCCTATACAAATATATTGAAAAACATGTACATCACGACTAAGATTCAGGGAAAACAAGTTATTACATTAAAATACAGTACAAAAGTAAGTCTTAATTTTATGCAAGTTAACAGAAAAAAATTACAAAAAGAAACCAGAGATAATACCTTAACAGGTTACTTTTAAAAAATCTATGGTCTGAAAATCCTTAATAGTTAAAAAATACAGGGGTTAAAAAGTCATGTCTTTTCTACAGGAATAAAGTAAATGTAATCAAATCACAATATGATTAAAATATGTACATCTTAATCACCATATTTTTGATTTATTAATATACATATAAAAATCCCTGACAACATATGCACAGAACTTCTCCACTAATTATTAGAATGTAGTGAAAATGAATGCACATATTGAATAGTCCTATCACTTGAATTATAAATTAAAACACAAAGTATTTAAAATGAGAAAATATTTTTAAATAAAAAGGTTTTACAACAGTAAGTGTACCAATTACAGAACTCAAAAAGAAAATTATGTCATTCTAGTTTCACATATACAACAAGCAAAATTAAGTATCGAACGAAAAACTAAGCAATACTAAATTCATCTATCTTTTTTAATACACAGTTCTTATAAAAATAACAGTAGGCAAAAATAATTTCAGAAAAAAGGATTTTTACCAAGTATATTCCCATGAGTTGTATGCATATAAAAAATCAACAAGGGCAGCTTCAGCTCCATAAGAATGGTAACCACCGTAAACGTATATCCTTTGTGTTCCTCGATCATATACACTTGTATGACCATAACCACCTTTCACAATAGCTCCCCGAGTTTGTACTAATTCCCAGTGATTTGTACCTGCAAATTTTAAATATGAATGAAACCTGCTTCATCAAACTACTACAGAATTCCAAAAGGTAATACAAAAACAGCTTAGAAAGTGAAGCAGCAATAAATATTTATAAGAAAATGATAGTTTCTTCCTTATGCAAAAGAAGAGAAAACTGCTTTGAGACACAATTACACACATACAGAAACACATAAAATACAATCTAAATATCCTTTATATATATAAAAACAGAAGAAATTTAAAAAAAAGAGTTTGGCCTGTCTTATAAGCAAGCATCAAAAAACTGAAGTTAAATGAAATTATAACAAATTTTAATCCATTGCAACAAACATTGTAGATGAGCTATTTTTAGGTTTACTGGACAATAATTCCAATTGTTTCTATATAGATATACAGTACAACCTCCCAAATTTGAAATCGTTCAGGACACAGCAATTTTGGATTTGGGAATTTTCTGGATTTGAGATGTTTTTAAATAAACTACAAAATCTTAGGAAAAAAATAAACACACTTAAAAAATCATAAAATGGTTTAATTATTAAATAAACCTGAATACAGAACATATAATTACATTATAATTTAAACATTTCAGTTAATAATGTCTGCTGCTTTAGTTTCAGCTTATTAGAAATTATTTTTCCTCAAATCCTATATACTGCCATAATTTCATGTTCTGAGATAAAACATTATTAGGCTTAGAACAGCGGAATTTTATCTAATGATTTTATCAGGTCTTCCGTTGACAGTCTTTCATTTTCGGGACATTCTGAATCACTTTCATGATCACCGACATCATAACCTCTGTTATTTACCACACTATCAATAATTTCAGAATCACTGAGAGAACCCATGATTTTCGTCGGCAATTTTCACCGATGTCTAAAACTTCCTGTATGTCCGATTTATCCAAATTAATGTTGCCTTTATTTGCACATTCTACTAATTCTGCTTTTTCACCTTCCTTCCCAGACACTTAAAAGCCTTTAAAATCGCTGCTGTCACTTCCTTGAAAGAAAATGGGTTTTTTAACCGATCATTTTGGTAGCAACATCTATCGGTAAAATGGAAAAGTAAAATTGGCCATTTATTAAACCGTTCCAGATTTGAGATGTCCAGATTTTGGGGGTTGTACTGTAGCTGCATATACATTTAGACACACACAAAACCTATGACATTGTTCCCAATTTCTAAGAAGGGAACACATGTTCCCTTCTAAGTTTAAGAAGGGAACACTGATTCAAATATAACATTGACATTTTATTTTTCTAATCATTTATTTACAATTTGACTATAATAACTAAAACTAGAATACTTTACTTGAACTTTTTACAATACATATCAATTTTGAAAGGTACTTACTAAAATCATAATGCTGAACTGTATTTAGATAGCCATACACTGGATTATGGCCAAATATCACAATCATATATTTTCCTACAACAGTTGCGGTGTGCCCCATAGTTGCCAAAGGACTGCATGGCTCTGAATGACAATTCTGATCCAAGGTTACTTTAGACAGAAGTTGCCATGTACGTTTTGATGTATTAAATACCCATAATTCATTTAGAACAGTGCCATTATATAACATACCACCGTACATATATAGGTTGCCCTAAAACAAAGAAAAATTTTTAAAAAACTTATAACATGAACACAATTACTATAAATTTAAAAAAAAATCAAGGCATAAAAAAATGAAATAAACAAAAATATACATTTAATCATTATATCTATATAGTAGTAAGAAAAAATACTAGTTTTATGTAGAAGATGAGAAGATTTTCATTATTAATTAATTATGCAACACTAATTTGTTATAAAATATTATGTTATTAGTGATCAAAATACACATTCTGGATGAAACAAAATTGAAATAATTTTTTTAACTCAGTAATTCATGAAGAATTCTTTTAAGAACAGATTTAAGTAAAATATACATATAATAGGATACTACTATGACATACTGCCACATAAGAGGTATGCTTTAAATGGAGTGTGTTCTGAGAGGAAGAACATAGTTTTCTTATTTATCAAGTAGTAAACTGCAAAAAAACACCTTATACACCCATCCCTCGATTTATGCAACCAATACATTCCACGTTAAAGCAAAACCACATAAATTGAATCTATAGAAATCAAAACTAGGATATAGGTAACAAAAAAGTGCATACAAGAGTGCATAGGATATATGAAAAATGGTCCAGAAAAAAAATGTGTAGTTGAAGACTAAGAAATGATTGATAAAAGGTTAGATTTATATGTATATATAGTTTATCTTGTAGTAACAAAAGCATAGAACTATAGTATTGAAATTATTTGCTAATAGAATGTTGATGGGGGTAAAATTATCCCACACCTACCGATAAATTTATGCATGCATTACTGTGAAGTAATATGAATTTAACTTTTTTTAAAACAGCGGAGGGAACGGAAATTGATTCTACTGGAACAAGATAAATGGGAAGCAAGGTGTGAATGAAATAGGTTCCATTATAATGATGTACTTAAATGAAGTTATACCAAGAGAACTTAAGGAACTGTCTTTATTTTGTGATACTTGTTCCAGACAAAACTGGAACCAGCAAGTTGCAGCTGCATTTATGTACATCATTATAAAATCTGACCATCTAGAAGTTCTAGAACAAAAGTTCTTAGAATCGGGGCATTCTCACATGAAATGCAATTCTATGCATTCTTCCACTGGGGAAAAAATGAGGAACATAGACATTTTTATTATGAATGATTTCAAATGAAATTTTGCAAAAGGCAGATCAAAAAAAGCTTCGAAGCCATACAAAACTAAGGAAATTAAGTTTGGTGATTTTAATGATTTAAAAAAGCTCAGTTTGACAATGATAAAAAATAGAAATGTTGATGATCAAGGAAGATTGTAGTCTTTATTTTAAGCCATTTAACCAATTTCTTAAAACAGAGCCCCACAGGATATTTTATAAGAATGTACACACTGGAGAATACAACAGTATAAACATTATAACTGCCGGCTGTGGGAGACCAAGAGGCAGTCCTCTCAGTAATACTTTTTCCTGCTTACAGTTCCCAGCTGGGAATAAGTACTGCAAAGATGAAAGATATTCTGAAGCTTTGCAATCTAGGTGTCAAACCAGAAGAAGTACACCTCTGGTACCAGAGTATTTTTGTAAGATCGAGTGAGAAAGACAGAATGTTGAAGCCATCTAACAATGAGAACATTAGCAGTGAAGGTGAAGAGCATTAATAATGTAATAGTATTATACTTAGTATCAGTAGGTAATAAGTATTTATATAAGATATTATTATTATTATTCATTAAGTATTCTTGTAAAAAATAAAACTTTTAACTGTTTCTAAAATATGATTTATTTTTTTTATGTAGTCATTCAGTATCTGCTTACAAGTTATTTTTTAAAAGGTAAAAATCATCAAGTGCAAAAATGGAAAATTTCTCTATCTGCTGATAATTATAGTTTGCTGTAAAGACCAAGATGTAGCAGCCTTTGGTCCTTAATCAAATTGCAATGTCATTAAGTTTGAATTTTCAAAACTATTTTTAAATACAGATTTGTTTGGTTGTTTCACATTTCTGAAAAAATTTTAATTTGTTAATTAATGAATTTTACCTTCAAATGCATGATATCATCTTTATCAATAAATAATAAAAAAAGGGAAGGAAAGATCTCACATAAGAACAAACAACATAAATATTGAATATTACACTTATTTTACACCTACTGTGAAAACCACAGAAAATTCACCACACTAATCACAAGAATTTTAGCAATGAAAAAATTATTTATAATATAATGAATTATAAGTCACAAACTCCAGTTGTTAGACCTGCTAGATACTAGAGCCAACTGAACATAAAATCTTTAAAACACATCCAAAACTTTCAAAAGTTGCAAGCTAAAATTTTATTCAAAATCTGCCAAAGAGGAAACATTATAAAATTATTTAAAATTAAAAATATCATACCTCATATGCCACAACAGAATGAGAGTATCTAGATAATGGTTCTAATGATGAATTATTTGACATTATTTTCCACGTTTTCTTCAAAAAATTATACCTAAAATAATAAATACTGAATAGGATAAGATAAATTACTCTAGTAAAACAGATTTAGAACAAATTCATACACACATCAAAAGAACAAATAACACAAATACAAACCATTTTTAAGGCATTACTGCGTAAGGAGTAAATATAGAAACTTTAACTCAATGAAATGTTTAGAACATAAAAGAACTACTCTCAGAAAGAATTAAGAAAGAACAATTTTGAGGACTTAATTTATATACACTTGATGCTGAAACATTTTTATAGTCATTTTAAGCATTAATACATACAAAGGCATCTTTTTTACGATCTTTTTTACTGATGATATAAAAAGTTACAAAATACAAAAACTACTATCATAATCTCTCCCTTATAAATCTAGAAAAGGGAGAGACCAAAAATGAAGCAGAAACAAGAGACACACAACTGAAAGTAATTTGTGTCAAAGCAAAGAATGGATTAAAATATGGGATGAGCATGCCGAAAAAAATAAATATAAAAGATTGTACTTTATTAGTTAGATTTAACACCTGAAAGCTTAAATAACTGAAAAATGTACAGTACACAATTGAAACAGCATACATCAATTACATTTTAAGCATTTTTAAAGTAGTATAATGCTGAATATTGAATATGTTTTTGCCTATCATTGATAGTACCTTTATCAAGTTCATTAAAACAAGAATATGAAGCATTAGATGCATCTTGAAGTTGTATGTAACAGCAGAAATTTTCTAAAGCTTCAAATGCTTTTATAAAAGTCAGGGGAATTTCTGTTACAAATTTATCTGTCATTCCATGATAATGAATTTCCCTCACTATCTCTAAAATATCCATCTATACAGCCCTTACTATATTTTCATTTATACTGCTAAACTCTTTAAAACTAATAAATGATCTCAAAAAGGCATTCTACTATTCATCACTTTATTTTCATTGGCAGATAATGTTTTACTTTCAGTTTCAGATGAATGTTTTTGTAGCCATGAGGACTCTTGAGTTTTTTTTAATAGCAGTAAGGACTTACTAAAATGGGGGTTTTATTGGGAAAGGAATATCAAGGGGAAATATGGAAGAGGAATATTTCCATGATGCATTATTGAAAAGTAACTTTTAATCCAAAAAGCATAAATAAACAGCTAAGAAAGAGCATTATACGAAATACTTTGGAACTTTCATAACTTAAGAAAAAGCATATGCTGAAACAGGATGCAAAATCATAATATAAATTTAATACATTTGCTTAAATATGCATGTTAAAATATTGTAATTGAAAAAAGATAAAAAGTTAACAGTTACCTAATCATATTTTGGAAGACAGAATGATGAAAATTCTCTCCTCCAATAACCCACATTTCATCCCCTATAACTACAGCTTCATGTAAAGCTCGACCTTGAATTTTCACTTTCGCAGGTTCTTCTGCCCACCAGCCTTCATCGATACGAAAGCTACAGTCAAATCCTGGTAAAAAAAATATATAATGTAAAGAAAAAGAAACAGGTGTTTCACTAAGTCCAATGATAAACTTGGATAGCTGGAAATTCTGCATCGAAATTTTGTATACACTGTGTGTACAAAGATACAAAATTTTTATTTTAAAATAAATTTTAAAAAATTCTATTAATAAGAAATAAAAATTGTAACCAACACAAACAAATCACAGAAAAAAAGGAATAAATTTCATTCAATATTTTTATTGCATATAAATTATCAAACACATACATTTTGATAAACTTTTTGAAAAACAATGTGTAATCAAGAAATTTTTAATTAGCATACTTATAATAAACATATCAAAGTAAATAAACATATCTAAGTAAATGTAAAAATAATTAGTTTACCAGTAAATGCTGCATAGCAAATGCATTTATGGTGTTCAACATCACAATATCCATTTTCTTGACAGTTATTTGGACATATGGGAACATCACACGCTTCGCCTGTCCAACTAGCCCAACAAGTACAAAACCCATCAACGCATGGACCATGACCTGAACAGTTCTTAGGGCAACTGTTAATACTATAAAATATAAAATTCATAGAAGATCATTAGCAAATCAAGCATAAAATTTTTAAATATACAGAATCATAGAAGTCTAAAACAAAAATACAACTAGATAAAATATTTACCTATAAGTAATATTTACACCACTCATGTTGTATGCAGCATCACTGTAAAAATATATATATGCACTTCCGGATGTTGCCACAATTTCAGATAGTCTGTCGGATGGAGTGCCATATCTCACCAATACTCCACTGAAAATACAAATCTAAAATTAAAAAAGCCATGGAAATGCAAAGAATTGCACATTTCTTCAATACATGAGTATAATCATACCTTTACATACCTTTATTCACTATACATGAAAAAAAAATTAGAATTATAAGACCAGAAAAATATTTTAACAGTAGTTGTATGAATATTAATATAACAATCTGTCTGAAGTAAAATTACATACTTATAGTTCAACATGATTAGAGTGAAAGACAAAATATTGTTTTTAAGTGCTACAATTCAATTTTAAGTTACAACTGAAAAGAAAATACTAAACTCTTAAAAAATATTCTGTAATAAAAGAATTGAGAAATAGCGAAATAAAATGTTTTTAAAAAAATTCCTATTTTCTTGAATTTAAATGAATAGTTAGTTAGTGTAAAGAGAAGAAAGCATGGCTCCAACTACTACCTCAATTTAACTCTCCTTAAGAGTTAATTTCCTCATAACATATAGAAAACCCACTGAAAGATTTCATCCCTCTCAAGCTTGATTAATTCATGTAAATTTTAATTTACAATGACAATTTTGATAAGGATTTTTTAAAAATGCAATTCAATCCACACTCGAAATCTTTTATTGTCTTCAATCTCTCACCAATCTTTTGGCAAGCTGAATTCTGGAATTATCAGTTCAGAAATTCCTTATAGCCTGTACATGCCCTGGTCTAAATGTACACTTTTTAATGTTTCAGATTGGAACTTAATCTCGCATTTTTGTTGTTTTTTTTAACAGAATTTTATTTTTATAGGAAGGGAAATCATTTCAAGATATTAGTGACATACACTTTTTCGGCTTCAAAGCTTAGATGGAATTGTGCTGAAATTCTAAGCATATGAGATGGATGAAAATGAGTTCCTTTTTTGCACCAGTAACTCAAAATAGAACTCTCTTCTAAAAATTAATGGCTTCATACACCACCTTTTGCATGGTGAAAAAACAACCCTGCAGTAGAAAACAAGATAAAATGACATTGAGAAAAAATTATATTTTACATGGAGGGAAATCAGGGTTTTTTTTTTCCATATACCACAGATTTTTTCAAGGAAATTTTTATTTGGATTGTTTTTGTTTTTTTCTCAGGACTTCATTTGACCTGCAGGACATAAATAGTCAAGGGTTTGTGACTGGATTGGAATTCTCCTCACCAGGTGTCAGTTCCAAAGCATTTTCTCCAACACTTTGTATGAACTAAGAGCAAAGTACCTTTTAATTGCTGTTTTAATAAATAGTCAGTAAATCTATGGTCCCAGTGTAAAGGGCTTAAGTAAAAAAAAAGGGTGATTTTTAGATATTTGTTAGTATTGATAAACAAAATAATAAAAAATTTCACTTGTAGAAAAGGCTTAAGTCTATAAATTTTGTATACAAAAAGTACATTTCTTTGTACAAAAAGACTTAAGTCAAAATTATTGTTCTGTGATTGTATAAAAGCCAATAACTTGGTATATTTAAAATCACTGTTTTTGACTTAAGCCCTTTATACCGTTACCGTAGAAATATTAAATGAATGCCTAAATGTTTTGAGAATTTATATAAAACTAATTTACGACTATTGTTTAATATTCTAGTTATTACTATATAACGATCTCTAAAGGCTATATGGGTCATGACTCCCTGTAAGCTAGAACTGTTTTAAAATATGGAACCTGCACCCATATTGGACCAAGACAGACAGATTCAACTTGTCAATCAACATAGTTTTCTCCCTCAGAACTGGGGCTGAAAAGCATTTGTAAGTTATTCTGTTTTTTCTTCAGAGAGCCATAACAAACAAGAAAAGTTCCAGGGACAAAAAATATAGCAGTTATGAGTAAAAAAAGAATTACCTGTAAGCAGCTAAAAGTCGAGAAAAGACAGAATCCCCATCAATATATACAGATGATCCCAACTACATTCTGTTTCAAATGTGCTACCTCCAATCTAATAGTACTATTTGAATAACCACTTTCAATAAGCCATGTACATTGCATATCCACACTGTAATTACCGGTTCCATCGATGATGAACCCTGAAGGTTTGGTTACCTGGAAAAATAAAGCATATTACCAAATATATTACTTAAGGAAGAACGTCGATCAACACAGACATAAAGTGGTCAACATAAGCTTAAAATGAGAATATAGAAATCTAAAAATTTTGCCCATTAAATAAACACTCTTAAAATAAGAATTTGTCCAACTCAAATTAAAACATTGTGTCTATACTAAAAAGGAATGAAAATCTAAATAACTGCTAAACTTAATAATTTCTTGTTCCCTCCCCCTGAAGATGGTCAGTCACATAAGATATACGTTGGCTTTAATATTTTTTTTAATTATAGGATTACACTATAAACAAAGAAATCGGGATTACGTGGCAGGCCTCTCTGACATTCGCCCATTCCACACCGCGAAATTTTGTTAGTTTGTTTATTTGAGAGTACAATACACACTAGTAGCCCTTAAAATTGCAACACCACGAAGGAGAGATGATACAAACATCAAATTCGCATGAAAGAAAGATGCTGGGATATGCAAATGATTAGCATTTAAGCGCAATCGAACGACGCACGAGGAAGAAAAGGCATCTCAAACTCTGGATAAAAGGAAAGTAACGCAGCGGGTTTTTCTCATTCAGAAATCACATTTGAATGTTGGTTGTTTGTGAGAAGATCGTATTATGCCTCGTATAAGAACGAGAAACGGCTACCAGCAACGTGTCGGAATTCGATAGCGGCAGGATCGGGCCTATCGAGAGTGCGGTTTATCGTCCGCGATATTGCTACTCGCATTAGTTGGAATCCAATGACTGTCATGCGAATATGGAGTCAATGAGCTCAGGAGGGTCATACTGAACGCCATGCAGGATCTCAACGACCTCCCGCCACTAACGCCCGAGAGGACAGACATGTTGTCAGGTCGGCCTTGCAGGATCGTACAGCCACATCACGGATCTTGAGTCAGGAAATGGGCTTGTTTGCAGCAAGACAAGTATCTGCATGGACAGTGCGACGACGTCTGGAGCACCACGGACTGTCTTGCACGGCGACCATTATTACGGCTTCCCTTGACACTGCAGCATAGAGACGCGCGGCGACAGAGGTGCACCCAACGACAAAACTGGATACAGGAGTGGCACCACGTCGTCTTTTCAGACGAGTCCCGGTTCTACGCGCAGCATCATGGACATATTCGTGTCTGGAGGCACATAGGAGAACGCATGTGGCCTGCTTCCATTTGATATCGTCATACGGGCCCTGCACCTGGTGGGATGGTAATGACAGCCATTGTCATTGTGTACACGACACGAACACTTCTTGTTCACGTCGTCGATAACCTGAACAGCCAGCGGTACATTTCTCAAATCTTAAGGCCGGTGGCTGTGCCCTATCTTCGAGGCCTTGAAGACGTCATCTTTCAACAAGATAACGCATGACCGCATGTTGCCCGTCGTGTACTAACTAACCTCGACACAGACAGTGTTCGACTGTTGCTCTGGCCAGCACGTTCTCCAGATCTCTCACCCATTGAAAACATCTGGTCATGGGTTGCTGAGAGACTGGGCCGCTACCGCTCTCTAGCCACTACGATTGCTGAAGTGTGGCACAGACTTAAAGCAGCATGGAATGACTTGCCAGTATCTGTCATCCAAGTCCAGTTCGACTCGATGCCTAACCGGGTCAGAGCCGTTTTAGCTTCCAGAGGCGGCAGCTGTGTGTACTAACTTCGGACCCTGTATACCCCCAAAATTGTATACAAATTGAATCATGTTTTCTTCCTACTATGCTGTATACGTACAATAAGTAAAGCTTTGTTATTTGCATTCCTTCCTGGTGTTGCAATTTTAATGGCCAGCAGTGTAGATGAATTCATGATGCCCATCATTCCCTATGAGGAGGCAGCAAACGAACGTACATGCCTTGCCGAGATTTGAATTCAAACCTATCCCAAGAAAGCAACGTTACTACTATAGAATATGGGCGGCTAAAAATTGATATTCCAGGTCCAACTTTATAAAAAACTAGCTGAAAACCCGCACTTCGCTACGGAGTACATTCAAATTAAATACGACGGTCAATGTATGCAATTAATGCAAAAAAAAAAAATAAATGTATATATATACTTATAATAAATACGACGATCAATATATACAATTGATGTAGAAAAAAATATATATATTTATAAAAAAAAATCGTAAGGGATATTTTTATAGACAAAATAATGACCAATCGACTGCCGCATTAGCAAGAAAAAAAATATTTTTTTGTCTATTTAGTTGTTATACATGTGACGATAAATTTATTTAAAGTACCAGAAAGAGAAATCACGTGATCAGCATTTAATAAATTAAATTCTAAAAATTAATCTTTAAAAATTCACCAAAAATCAGAAAATAGAGGTAAAGATTCGAAAAGATTTCATTTTAAAGGAAATTTTATGATCTTTCTTGTGATATAAATTTTATAACCCTCAAATTATTATTTTAAATGCAAACTTTAAAAAAGTTACTAAAACAGCTTAAAAAATTTAATTTTAAAAGTCTAAGAATTTTTTAAAAATCTCTCTTAGCGCACCTCTACACTATAAGAAGAATCGCCACGCAAAATTTCAGTCCTTTAGGTCCAGCGGTTTGGTCTGTGCGATGTATGTCAGTCAGTCAGTGAGTGAGTCAGTTACGGAACTGTTTTATATATATATATAGACTAGCTGAAAACCCGCGCTTCGCTACGGAGTACATTCAAATTAAATACAACGGTCAACGTATGCAATTTATGCCAAAAAATAAATATATATATTTATAATAAATGCGATAATCAATATATACAATTGATGTAAAATATATATCTATCTATATATATATATTTATAAAAAAATCGTAAGGGATATGCTTTTTCTTTGGATAATATCCAATCGTCTGCTGCATTAGAAAGAAAAAAATATTTTTTTTGTCTATTTAGTTGTTACGCACGTGACGATAAATTTATTGAAAGTACCAGAAAAAAAAATCACGTGATCAGCATTTAATAAATTAAATTCTAAAAATTAATCTTTAAAAATTCCCCAAAAATCAGGAAATGGAGGTAAAAATTCGAAAAAAATTTCATTTTGAAGGAATTTTTATGATCTTTCTCGTGATATAAATTTTATAACCCTCAATGTATTATTTTAAATGCAAACGTAAAGAAAGTTTAAAAACAGCTTAAAAACTTAATTTTAAAAAATCTAAGAAGAATTTTTGAAAAATCTTTCTTAGTGCACCCCTACACTATTAGAAGAATCGCCATGCAAAATTTCAGCCCTGTAGGTCCAGCGGTTTAGTCTGTGCGTTCTATGTCAGTCAGTGAATGAATGAATCAGTCAGTTACGGAACTGTTATATATATATAGATTATAATAACCAGGAAAAATCCCAAAAGCTCATTTTCTCATCAGAAAAGTATAAATACGCATTACCTAACATATAACCATACCATTACGTAAATACAATTAGTAATAACCCAAGTTCACATTGAAACAGCATGCGTAAAAACAATTAACACTTTTATTACAAAGCCTAAGACTTAAAAAGTTTGGTGTGAGCCAACTATCAGATTTTCAATAAGAAATCTTCTCTAGAATGAATTTTATCAACAAGGTCATTCCATGCACACAAAAAAAGTTAGCTGACGTTTATTTCGATGAAATGGCTTATATAAGGCTAACGACCGTTGGCAGTTTCAAGCATCAGTAATTTTGATTTGATACAAAAGCGCAAACACGCTTTTAAACTCACGGTAGATCAATTGACTGAGGTCATTTTGGCAAAATTATAGATGCCCGACATGACTCGACATTTTATCTAGATCGTTCCCTTACAAAGAGAAACATTCTCAAGATAAAGACAGAAAGGAATTAAAAAAAAACCATTACATTCAAAATATAAGCCAGAATGTAATCTGACTAAAGAATACAAAATTAATATAAAATGTGCTCATGACCCGACAATACGCTTTATACCGAATATTCACCGGTAACCCGCATAACTTACTAGTTATCAGCAGAAAAATCCCAAAATTTTAAATTCAGAAAGCGAATAGCGAGGGAAAAGTTCAAAGTGTAACATCCAACTAAAACTTAGAAGGAAGATTAAGTAATTTATTTTCTTAACCACAGAAATAAAGATATTATTCTCAGTTTATTTAATAGATTGGTCGCCCATTTAGTGTAAAATTAAGTTAAAAACTTCATAAGCGTAGTTTCTCCATCACAGAAAAAAAAAAAAATTTAGTTATAACTTACCCGAAAAGAGCGAAATAATCCATCGTAAAATTTCCGAAAGTCTGTAAAATTTTTTTTTTAATTTCAGAGAAAATTTAAAGTAGCAATAATTGAACTTTATTGCTCAACAAATGGTTAAAACAAAAATACATTTAAACGCAATATACATTCCTGCAAACATTAAGAAATATAATCTTTAGCACTCGCGAATTTTTCAACAATATTCAATCGAAAAATTTAATAGAAGAATCGAAATGCACACAAAAAGTTGAGTCTTGCACTTATTCATTAAGTACAGATATTCTTCTTCTAAATTCAAATCTGGCAAACGTCTTAAGTACGCACAATTAACTCATTTTATATCTTGAGGGAGGGAGGGGGGTTGACTAGATTACATTTAACTCACATTACGGCACACTTTCGTCAAGTTATGGTTTCGACGAAGTTAGACTAAATGGGTCCTATATTTTCGTCAAGATCTACATAATTTTCCCCCCGAGATCTTTAATTGAGAACGGCGAATCGGTCCACTCCATAAACTCTTCTGTAGAACTATCGTATGTGCTTTCAAGGACTCTGTCTGCCATGAAAATGCCTCGTACTCCTTGAACCACTCACAATATGAGTTCGATTAATACCAGCACTATTGTCCTCGAATATCGACAGAGAAAGCATCCTGGTGATGACAAGGATCACCACATCGAGGTCTTCAGACTGATGACGTCATGCACAACAGTAGTTCTCAAACTGTGGTACACGCCTGACTTTAGTTGATACGCGAACCGCTCAATAGAGAAAATATAGGTAAAATGAATTGAGAATCTGACATTGCAGGGAATGTTTGCCTTTGATGAATCAGAAAACTTCTAAACTGTCATATTTTTTCTTTTTTCGGCGACATACTTAAGTCATATTTTCAAAACTTAACCTTCGCTGTGTATCTAAAAAGTAACCCCCCCCCCCCCCTAACATAGGTTCAATGTCATAAATCGGGAATCCATGTTGTGTCCCTGTGAAAGCTATGCCCTCACTCATTAAAAAGTTTAAGGAATAGCAATTTCGCAAGAGAATAATATGGATTGAAATCGATGATTCGAAACGTGTGCATTTTTCTTTGTTTTAAAAGTATGCCTGACAAAGAAGTTTTTTAGAAAAAAATAACACTTTCTTCAATTTGTTTTATTATTTTTAATCTAATCATAACGATTCTCTTGAAAAAGATATCGATAAGGAAATAAAAATAAAGAAAAGCATTCTTTAAACATTTTCATTATATTAAAATATTTTTATTACTGATGTTTTAGTCTAATACCTTTAAAACTTCATCCATAATTTGCTAGACAGCCTTAAATTGCTACACATACTTGGGAAAGTTTTATTGTGGGAGCACATCCGATTTTTATTAGTGACCAAAGAGTACAATTTTAAAAAAGTTTGAAAACTACTGCTGTACAATGTTTTCTACGCCTAAACAATAAGACTAAGCAACACAAGATCATAGCTCTTCCTCGAGAGGCTTGTAAGCAAAGTGAGCACAAAGCAGAAAGGGTCCATTGCTTCGATCATATACCGCAGTCCTCTTTTTACGCTAACACGTCTACTGCACACGAAAAGGATATACACTCATCGGACCACATCCCTGCCCATTGCTCTATGATCCAATCTTTATGGTCTCTTGGATACTGATATCGCTTCAGTTTCAGTGATTCGGTTTATTTAGGATTAGTCTCTCAAATGATTTCCTAGTGACGACACACAAGTCTGTTCGAAAATGCTCATAGCATTGCGCGGGAGGATATTTCTTATTTCCACTACTAAACCCAGTCGCGAGTTTTGCAGTCAACTTTTTGTACTCTAACAGACCTTTCAGTAATATCCCGTCAAGATTACTCAGAAGTTTTTTTTCCCCCGAACCGAAACGTTTACTGACCGAAGTTGACGCCACACACCTCAATCCTTCTGGGTTTTGATAATATGTAGGAAAACTCTTAGTGGCAATTCCAGCAGTTTCAGCTATCAAAGTTTTTCCTTTGTGTGATGCAAGCCAATAGTTTTGCTCTTTTGAAACTGGGTAATATCTTTTCAGCGACTACGTACGCATATCTAACTTGATAGTTTAAGAAAGGATAAAGCCAGACACTGCATGAGTTACACAAATGTTGTACAGTCTACATCAGAGGTCGGTAATGCAGTGCCCACGAAACAATTTTAAAGGGCCCGCCGTTCAAATATCTAAATTTTAGATACTTGAACAACAAATTCTCGTAGTTGTAATGAATAATTTTGATTTAAAAAAAAATCTTAAAACCGTAAAAATCAAAAACTGAGCAGCCTGCTCCCTCGACAGCGTCGCTCTCCCCTCGCTGAGTCAGCTTTTTCCTCCCACGCACGGACCCGTCCTCTGGGGTCAAGGGTTCAAATTGCAGGTACCCTTCTCAGCAGTCACAGGGAAACAGTGTCATTACAGGCCAGTCGTCCAAGTCGTTACAGCGCCTTTACTCGAGCAATACAAACAACTCCAGAAAATTTGCATTTGCTTTTCAAGTTGTAAGTGTGTCTGCGATAGATTAATTTTATTTTGTTCAAAATAAAATTTGAATTTATGTATTAAAAACTTGTATCACATTAATTATATTATTACCAATTATAGTATCCCCCCCCCTCCTCTTCATCCAGCGATGCCCGCCGAACTCCAACATATCTCAGATATATCCTCCTAGTAAAAAAGGTTGACGATGCCTGGTCTACAGAATCAAGTATATCACTGCAATACTAAGCTGACCAATCACACACTTCGCTGCCCTTGTATATTTAAAATGAAATAGCAACGATATTTTAGGCAAGGAGAGGGGGTAACTGTATCATTAAGTTGATATCAGACCGGAAATTAAGTCTTTAAAAGGGTTCTTAAAAATATATATTTGTAACAAAGAAAAAAAAAAGGGGGGGGGGTATTCGGATTTCAAGAGATGAAAATAGTACAAAAGCTTTCTTCCTAGAGGTTAAAAAAAATCAAATTAAAATATTTCAAATTACAGTAAATGATCAGATATTTTAAAAAGGGAAAAAACTTGAATAAAAAAAATTCTAAAGAATTTTCTGAAATGAACTAAGCACTTTTATATTTTTATACTGAGACTGATTAACTTCTTTTTTTCAGCAATTAATTTTGCAAGAGAAACCTATTTGCTCCGAAAGCGTTCACAAATCGCGGATTTGAAGGACAAAACTGAACAGGAAAAAACTGATTAGAATAAAGAAAAAAAAAGTATTAGCTGATACACTAAAGTACAATCAATATGCTACGGACATATGCAGAGAACCTAAAACAGCTGTCCATTTTAAGAATAAGCCATAAGTATGGTGATTGGAATTTGAAGAAAAAAAAAATCTTAATATTTTTTTAAATGTATTGATTTATTTCTTTTATTTTTTTTTTCGGGAAAGGGGCAGAAAAGTGAAAATTTCATTAACAACTCTGAAATTCAACATACTTTGACAATACGGCCTAAAATCAAACAGATGAGTACGTATCCCCCCCCTCCCTCTCACACATATATATATATATATATATATATATATACACAGGGTGATCAGAAAGTCAGTATACATTTGAAAAAGTAATAATTCATGGAATAATGTAGGTAGAGAGGTAAAAATTGACACACATGCTTGGAATAACATGTGGTTTTATTGCAACCACAAGAAAAAAAAAAAAAAAAAAAAAAAAAAAAAAAAAAAAAAAAAAAAAAAAAAAAAAAAGAGCCGCCAGATGGCGCTTCATGTGATAAGAAAAGAAATAATTAGCATAACAAATTATGACAAAGCAAAGATTATGTTCTTCAGAACAAATGATGAACATTACGACCGTCATTCCTCATCAATAGCTGTAATCGAGAGACAATGTTGTGAATAGCACTGTACAGCATATCTCTATTTATGGTGAGACATTGGCGTTGGATGTTGTCTTTTAGCATCCCTATTGATGTCGGTCCATCGTGAACTTCAAAATCATTCTCCTCACCAGCTGCAATTGTCATAGGACCTTTACCCGTTCGAATGCCCTTCCTATGGCGATAGGATCGTAAAGCTGCAGTAGCAGATTCCCCATTCTGATAGTACAGCTTCACTAACAGTGCCTTTTCTGGCAACGTCTACATGCTGCAATTGCTGGTGCATCCGATTCCCTCCATAGGAACCATAGGAAAATGGGTCACAACTGCAATTCCTGGGCAACGCCCTCAATTGCAGACTTTCAGAAGGTAGGCAGAGGGGAACCAATAGAAACAGAGAGAAGAAATGAGTAAAGTGATTGGATCGCTGCTAATCCGTGAGTTCATAGTATAAGAAAAAAGTGAGTAAGCGACTAGCAGGGCAGTAGAATGGAAGGTCTACTAACGATGCTAATTGCAAAAATAGAGGAGAAAGTTTAGGGATAGTAAGACATTTTTATAAGATTTTTTAAGATTTTTATAATGTTTTTTACCTTGGCAAGCCAAGTATTATTTTTTATTTTTTATACACTCAAGAGCCAAAACATTATGACCACCTGTCAATAAAGAGTTGGCCCACCTTTGGCGCGCAACACAGCTTCAACCCGCCTTGGCATGGATGCCACAAGTCCTTGGTAGATGGCCGGAGGCAGATCGTACCAGATGTTTAAGCAACGGTCACGCAAATCCGAGATATTGCGAATTGGTGGTCTTTGAACTCTGAGCTGCCGTCCCATGACATCCCAAATGTGTTCCATCGGATTGAGATCCGGTGAGTTAGGCAGACGGGACATTAACTGGAATTCAGCATCATGTTCCTGGAACCACTCCAACACAATTTTAGCCTTGTGACACGGGGAGTTGTCCTGTTGGAACATTCCATTTCCAGCTGGAAAAACAGAGGCCATGTAAGGGTGCAACTGGTCCGCAATGATGTTCAGATACCCTGTAGCATTCATGGTCTGCTCTACCACAACCACGGGTCCCAGAGACGCCCAAGAGAACGTCCCCCAAAGCATAATACCGCCACCACCAGCCTGTGTATGACCTACTGTACATTGAGGGAGCAACAGTTCGCCTGGAAGACGGCGTATCCTGACACGGCCACCGGCGTGATGAATGACAAACCGTGATTCATCTGACCAGACAACTCTCTCCCACTGATCCATGGACCAGTCGCGATGTTCCCGGGCCCAGCGCAGGCTCAGTTGGCGATGACGCTTGGTCAGCAAAGGCACACGAATGGGACGTTTGCTGCGTAGCCCCATATCCAACAGTGTCCGCTGAACAGTGTGATGCGATACTATTCTACTTGGCCCTGCATTGTACTGGGCTGTCAGCTGAGCCACTGTCTGGCTCCGGTTTTGCTTCACCATGCGAGACAGTCTCCGACGACATTTTTCTTTGATAGCGTGTGGACGTCCAACACCATGTCGTCTACTGCTGGTTTCAACGTCATTCATCCACTTTGCATAAGTACTAACAACTGTAGGTCGCGATCAACCCACGAGTCGTGCAGTTTCAGAAATACTTGTTCCGAGCCTTCGAGCCATTACAATCTGCCCTCTATCAAAGTCGCTTAGATCCGCAGCCTTTCCCATCACACACAGAAGTAAGTGAAAGAATGAATCTTCAGACTCTCCAGCAGCAGTTAAATACCACTTCCACCTGATCACGTGCCTTCCACGTCATCCAGGCGAATTCATTGCAAAATGTAGGGGTGGTCATAATGTTTTGGCTCTTGAGTGTGTTTTTCGGAAGAAAGGAGAAAACAAAAAATTAAGTAAGAGACAGGATGGCTCTAGGCCGTTTCTTGTTTGAGGGGTCAGCATGATCATAATTTGCTAAATCTTTAAGTCAGTCATTGTCAATATTATTATGAAAATTAATAGCTAGATTTTGGAGTTACAGTTCCTTTTATACACGATTCTCATGCAGCGTCACTGACGTTTTGCTGTCCAGCGCCATCTGTTGGCCATTTTTTGAATTTTTTGTGGTTACAATAAAACCCCATGTCATTCCAAGCATGTGTGTCAATTTTTACCTCTCTACCTACAGTATTCCGTGAATTATTACTTTTTCAAATGTATACTGACTTTCTGATCACCCTGTATGTATATGTATATATATATATATATATATATATATATATATATATATATATATATATATATATATATATATATATTAGTGGAACCTCGATCTATCAATTTTAAAGGGACCCATTGCACAGAACGATCAGTGCGGGAAAACTATAGATGCAGGAACATAAGGGAATATTTGCATCGGGACTGGATGAATTAAACGCCTCTTAAGGGAAAACTATGATTCGGGGAACGATCGATCGAGGTTCCACTGAGCATGTATGTATGTGTGTGTATGTATGTATGCATGCATACGCACACATATAACGTGTGTGTATGTGGGGGAGAGAGAGAGAAACAGGCAGCCAATGATGGTTCCGAAAAAAAGTGTCCATTTTCAGGGGTGGCCGTCGAAAAGAGGTGTCTTCCATAACATTTGCTCAAAGACATCTTTAATAAGTTCTGAACAAAAAAAAGCCGTTTAGAGGGGTGGTCGGCTAGAGAAGTTTGTGTATGTGTGAGCATAAACATTTGTGTATGTTTGTGTGTACGTACACTGAAGAGCCAAAAAACTGGTACATGCGTGCGTATGCAAATAACGGAGAAATGCAACCAATCAGCGTAACGCGATACGGTGGGCAGCGCCTATATAAGACACCAAGTGCCTGGCGAAGCTGTTAGATCGGTTCCTGCTGCTACAGTGGCAGGTTATCACGATTTATGTGACTTTGAATGTAGTGTTATAGTCGGCGCACGAGAGATGGAACATAGTATCTCCGAGCTAACGATGCAATTTGGATTTTCGCGCACGACCATTTCACGAGTGTACCGTGAATATCATGTATCCGGTAAAACATAAAATCTCCGACAGCGGTGCGGCCGGAAAAATACTTTGAAAGAACAGAACCGTCGACGACTGACGAGAATCCTCAAACGAATTAGACGTGCAACACTTCCTCTAATTGCTGCTGATTCCAATGTTGGGGCATCAACAAGTGTCAGCGTGCGAACTGTTCAACAGATCGTCATTGATATGGGATCGAGCTTCATTTCGGAGCTTCAGGCCCATTCGTGTATCGTTGTTGACTGTACGGCACAAAGCTTTACGCCTTTCCTGGGCCCGCCAACTCATCCATTGGACTGTTGATAACTGGAATCGCGTGGCCTGGTCTGACGAGTCTCGTTTTCAATTGTATAGAGCAAATAGACGTGTACGGGTATAGAGACAACCTCATGAATACATGGACCGTACAAATACGTGGATTCGTGGACCGTTTGAATACGTGGATTCAAATCTTGGATTCAATATGTCAACAGGGGACTGTTCAAGCTGGTGGAGCCTCTGTGATGGTATGGGGCGTGTGCAGTTGGCGTGATATGGGATCCCTGATACGTCTAGAGATGCCTCTGAAATGGTGATGGGTACATAAGTATCATGTCCGATCATCTACACCCATTCATGTCCATTGTGCACTCCGACGGACTTGGACAATTCCGGCAGGACAATGCGACAGCTCTTACGTCGAGAGTTGCTACCGAGTTGGTCCAGAACAACTCTTCTGACTTTTAGACACTTCCATTGTCCACCTAAATCCCCCAGACATTAATATTGAGTATATCTGGGATGCCTTGCAACGTGCTGTTCAGAAGAAATCTCAACCCCCTCGCACTCCTGAGGATTTGCGGACTGCCCTGCAGGATTCATGGTCTGAATTGCCTCCAGGATACCTTCAGACATTAGTCGAGTCCATGCCACGTTGTGTTCCGGCACTTCTGAGTGCTTGTGGAAGCCCTACACGATATTAGGCTGGTGTACCAGTCTTTTTTTTGGCTCTTCAATGTATATAGCCACCCACATAGTGGTTAGCGTCGTGACCTTCCACGCACTGGACTTGGATTCAAATCCCGAATAAGGCTTAGTCGTTACCGTGTCGTCCCCTCATCAGGAGCAATGCTGGCTCACCTAAAAGATGCTCCCATAATAAAGTAGCCATCAAGGCGCGGTGAATAACAAAAGGCGAATGTCTCACGACAAGTGCCTCCGCATTTTATATATATATATATATATATATATATATATATATATATATATATATATATATATATATATATATATATATATATAGTGATAACTTCAGACTCCGGGTAGCTAAAAATGTTCAGAGTCAGTCTACTACATTAAAATACAATTTTATTAAATTTTAGTCGGAAACTTTTTACACTATTTACACCTGTGTTGATCTACCTCTAGACAGAGGGAACTGGCCTTCGTAATAGCCAAATAATTTCGATGAGAAGATGCAAGTAGAGTCACAGCTGAACTACAAGGTCGGTACACAGCCTCTAGAGCATACAGCTCTGAAAATAGAATAACTTCGTAAGGAAGTTCTAGCTAACGTGAAGCTTATAGAGCGGGCTGCTCTGAAATATAAAAATAACTTCTTGATGAAGTAACGTGCTAACAGAAGCCTGTAGAGCAGGATGCTCTGAGATAGCTATACTTCAGGGTGAAGTATCAGTTGACGAGAAGCATCGAGCGGGCTGCTCTAAAAAAATAATGTTCAGGATGAAGTCGGTCGCTCCAGGACAACGTAGACGAAAGGTGCTCTCTAGATGAGAGTCTCGACCAAGTCTGTCCAAAAACTGGATTTCTTCTCCCGGCGTTGACCAACGTGCTTCCGGTCACGTGACTGCAAAAGTTTAGGTTGGCTGGCACAATTTGTGACGTCATGTCCGTTGGCTGTGATTCGCTTGACAACGAAGCCATGTGGTCGGTTCTTATAAATCAGCTGATCTGAAAATCATTAGTTCACGTCGAAATAGTCATTAGTTTACGTCTCCCCAGGGGCGGCGGCTAGGAGCAACACTATTCTCTGCTTCCAGACACCTTGACGCTGATCGATAGAACTGTTCGCTGGTCACCTTCTGTGGGAGGTCCGGCTGTCTGGGTGATTTATTCGGAAAGGTCGTAACGGATTCTTACAATATATATATATATATATATTATATATATATATATATATATATATATATATATATAATATATATATAAAGCAGAGTGTCTCTATGTATGTATGTATGTAACGTATACAAATCTGCATTTCTTGACGAATCTGGTTGAAACTTCGTATGCTTATGTTTTGAAGTCTGGAGATAATTCTAAGATTAGTTTGGAAGCTTTAAAATAGTTTTACAGGTATTTTAATTCTAAAAGTACTTCACCGCTTCACTCATCCTGAGAAAACATGGCCGACATATCTCCCGTATGGTGCAGCCATCTGTCGGCAGCGACGAGAATGAAAATTGACGGGAATTTAATACATTTGTATGGCCATGCAAAGGGCCTTTTTTTTCTTTTGTGGGGCCCGGCTAGTATGTATGTATGTAGATAGACAGACAGACAGACAGATAGATTATATAAACACATACACAAATGTCAGAAAAAATTTTCTGCAAAGATGATAGTAACGGCTAGTAACCATCTGCAGCAAATACATTACAGGATCTTCTATAATTTCTTTCTTTGATAAAAAATGATCCACCTTAAATACATGGCGAATCAACTTTTTTCCCCCACTTACACAGCTTAAACAGGATTACTGCGTACTTATCACTATTGATCTTCTTTTCTCACTGACTTTATATATAATCAGTTTTGTCCCACGCTTTCAAACACGACTTAGATAAAAGTCAAATTCTATTTTTCAAACGATTAATCTTTATCTCACACGGTTCACGAAAACATCATGCTCTAAAATTTCTAATTTGAATTAATGCAAAATAAAAATATTCCTAGTAACGTTTTAAAAGAACATAGGGATAAAACCCTCCTTTAAACATAACTTTAGTACATGCTATCAATATATTTAGCTCTTCCCTTTAGAAAATGTTCTCAGAAACTAAACTCATGGGAAATTCCCTTCATTGTGATCTCATTTCAACACTTTTAGGTCATCAGTAGTTGGGAGGGGGGAGTGGGATTCTTTGACTCGGAAGCTTTAGGGCTTTAGGCACCTGGGTTGACCCTGATACAAGAACTCTGTATAATATCTGCGGTTCAAATAAGATTTTTTTCCCTGAGACCGATGTCGGTTCACGAAAATACTGGTCAGCTGGTCTTTAATATAAAAGTGTTTATACACTGTTTTTCCGTGGTTCAATTTGCTTTGTGTTTATCGCTGAACATTTACTACAGCTTAATTTTTCCTATATTTTTTTCAATTCCTGCTTCATTCAGAAAAATCCACCTAATTCTCTGAATGGACACTTCGTTTGACCCGCTAGAGTTATCAACCCCTAGCCTAGGTTTAAATAGTGCATCACTGAGTCCTTAAGGCTGCTGTGTACTAACCTTTTTGGATTAGCTCACTTTAATGGTAACCTATGGAGAAAATTTCTCTACTACTTACAGCTACATAAAATGATGGTAATCAATTAAAAATGGTATTTTCAGATAGCCTGAACTTTTCTGCACCGCGCAAAAGTATTCATTTTATAAATTTCGTCCCCCTAAAGCAATGGTCCCCAACCCGTAGAAGTCTGCGGACCACTAAGCCAGAAATTGAACCATATGCGGACCACCCAACTCCCACCCCCACCGACTTGAGGAGGGAACCTTTCGGGGGTATGGGGGTATAGAATATCCCTCAGGCAAAAGGGATACGGGATTAACGTACTCACATTCTTATGTATCATATTCTAATAATAAAATAATCATGTTAAACTTTTAAGAAATTTTAAATCAACACCTGATAGTCATCGGATATATTCGGCCCATCTAGTTCAATGAACATTTCTTCCAAAATCCCCATTTATTTCACAACTTTTTTATATGTGGCGCCGGACCACTCGCGAGGCTCTCGCAGACCCCCGGTTGGGAACCACTTCCCTAAAGGAATTTATGAGCGTTTAAAACACTATACCAGATTTTTCCCCCGAATAATTTAAATTTTAAAATTTTTTCATTTCTTTTTACACGAAAAATGTTCCAAAGCGTTAAATTTTCTTTCTCTATAACGAAGCACTTTTTTTTTAAAAAATCTTTAAATCCAAGTCGGCAATCCTTGGACAAAGTTTCTCCATAGGTTAACATCGAGATAAGCGAATCCAATAGGGTTAGTACACAGCAGCCTCAAGCTTAACATTCCTACTAATACATTGCGTTTCGATCCCTTTTAATTTCCAAAACTTACACCGGATGACGCCAAGTTCTAATCATCTATTTTTCCCCTTCATCTTATCGGGAAAGAGAAGAAAAGGGTGGTGCTGATCACTCCCATAAGTCGAAAAGAATATACAGAGGCTGTTCGCACATTTTTTAGACGAATTTGGTAAGCGGTAATAAAAAAAACGTTTGCTGCAAAAGAAATAATTGCAATTGTACTATGTTTTTAAAAGCCAAAATTATCCTCTGCGGCTTGAAAGTTTTGTTTTTATTCAAAATGGCGTTTTTAACAAAGCAGTGGTTCGAAGGCTACATTCATGCTCTTTCCGAAGAGATATATGCATACTCCGTTATCCAAAAACGATGTGAGAGTCATGGTTTTGTGATATCTAAAGCGTCGATAGGTAATATCGTCAACAAGAAAGGAAAAAAACGTCAAATTGGAGCCTCAAGTGAGACAAAAATTCCAAACAAGTATCCAAGGAAAAAACGGACATCTTCGACTATTGCAAAGGTACGTTGTTTAATGTTAAAAGAAAATCCCCATAGTCAAAGGACAGTTGCAAAATCATTAAAATGCTCGGTGTCCACATTAAACAAAATGATAAACGTTGATTTAAATCTTAAGAAAGCGAAAAAACGCAATGTGCATCGTCTTTTTCCAAATCATATCGCTGAACGCAGGACACGCTGCAGAATTCTATATGAGAAACACTTATCCAAAGAAAAATGGAAAACAATTGTCACAATAGATGAATCATGGGTGTATTTAAATGATTGCAACAAAAAAAGAGCCATTTATTATCATAAAAGGGGAGAAAAAAATTTAAGTACATGGTTCAAAGAATCGAAAGAAAGTTTTTCTAAGGGATTCATGATTGTTGCTGGTTTTTCTTATAATGGCAAGTTAAAAATAAAGAGAGTGGAAAAAATGTCAAGATTAACTCCAAATACTATTAGGAACATATTTTATCGCCATTTTTTCTGTATGAAATACCATCGCTTTACCCACAGTGCCATCAATCTGTGAGACTCCATCAGGACAAAGCTAGCAGTCACACATCAAAATCCACTGTAAATTTCCTAAAAGAAATGGAACAAAAAAATGGTATCAAGGCCATACCCTTCACTGATATCCCTACTAAATCTCCCGATGTATCAGCTATGGATTTTTGTGCTTTCGGACTTTTAAAATCTGCATTATCCAAACGTCGTCCCAAAACCCTTACAGGACTCGGGAAAGCTGTTCAGGAGGAATGGGATAGAATACCTCTTCTGACACTTCAAAAGGCATTATTATCCTGGAAATTGCGGTGTCGAAAAATAGTTCAGAATAAGGGATGTCAAATAGAACATTTAAAACACAAGAATTTTATGTAATTTAGTTTTGTGAATACAATATACATCGTGTAAAAAATGTGAACAGCCTCTGTAGAAGGAAAGAATATAGGAGGATATATAGAAGGTTCATTTACTATGAAACCACAACGAACGATTTCACGAAATACTGATAGCAAAAGATTTGAAATGAGATTCCACTTTCTGTACATACAAAGAAGACAAAATTCTCATGAGCTAATTCAAACACTTCAAAAGGCTTTAGTTACTTGCTGATAAAAATAAAGCACTTTCGAAAAACCCTATCGAATGCTTAGAAAAAAGAGAGAGAAAAAAAGAAGAAAAAGGAAGACAGAAATTAAACCTAGTCGATTGATTGGAGTTTTTTTTCATTCTACATGCACAGTTCCCGAGTCTTGAAACATCACATTTAGATTACAGTAAACACACGACAAAAACACGCTATTCCCAACTCTTTCATTCCCTATTCACTAAATTGAACTGAACTATAAGCTTACACGAGATTGCCTCTATTTAATTTAAAACGCAATTCCGAGATAGATAAATGGTAACTGCAAGCATGAAATTTTACTTTATAAGAGTTTGGACATAAAATACTAAGACAGTGCATATTTTAATGTTAAATTTTTGTTTTTAAATGAACTTACATTTTTTTTTTTTTAAATACCATTAAAATCAGATATTTTACAGCTCTTCGGAAAGTTGACGTAAACAACGTGGTGAGAGAGTAGGTAAACTACGTCAACATAATAATCGCAGATTATAAGTTTAAAATGTAGCGAAAATGGCAAACAGTGGTGAGGTTGGTTGGTTTTTAAGCGCAGGTTATCTTTTCACATATAAGGGCTAATCAGACCGGAAACTTGAGGATAACGACTCAGTGAAATAACCATTAAGTGCTATAAAAAATGTATATCAAATCTAGGATGCGTTTAAGGCAGCATTAGAATTGTGTTCGGACGTTACATCATTCTTTGTATATCAAACACCACCTGAGAAACACGCACTTGGTTCAACAGACTTCATTATTTTTACCACGTTTTTATTAACTCGCTTACTTGTTTGTCCAGCACAAATCTTGCAATCGATTTTTAACTAACTTCCCGACTAGCTAGACATTTGAAACTTTTAGAATAGCTCAGAACACGATGACAATGCATTCTTTTAATACTTTCAGCCATCTTTAAGCAGAAAAATCCGCAAGGTTGCGCTTTGATCGAATTCAATGCTTGCACTTTTGCGTAACGACGTTTGACGATTTTGAAAAAAGAATACATGTGGATTTAGTTTGTTTACAAAAATATTGTGCGAAAAATTAAAAAAAATTATAAAAGTTAGCAGTTTATAAAGTCTGTGGATAGTCGAAACGACTAAAAAGTTATTAAAATTAAATACATGAAAGTGAAAAAGAATAATTAAGTGAAGGTTTGTGCAATTAAGAGAGAAAAGGAGAGAAAAATAAAAATAAATACAAGTGAAAAATAATAGAAAAATATTAAAATTGTGATTTGGCGAAATAAGGTCTTTCCAGTAAGTTTGGAGCAGTCAAACTCTTCGATGCACAGTCCTTCCAAGGTTCTAACTCGGCTTAATGCGACGTAAGCCTGTCCCTTGGCGAAGAGTTTTTTTTCCGAGGTACAGAACTGCGTGGTTCACGGTACATCCTTGCATTTTGTGCACAGTGCAGGCCGATCATTTTTCTGACACTTTGTGTGTACCAACATTTAAATGATCCTAAGAACATGGTCTTATTAAAGATACAAAACACAAACACAGATAAAGGAAACTCTTCCGAGGGCCAAAGAACTTAATTCAGCCCTTTAAACAACTTGCACAACTGTAAGTACTATAACTCTACATAATTCTTCTTAATACATAGGAACCAAAAATTTGCTTCAATAATCTGCAATGTACTGCAAAGAAGACTATTGTAAACCCTTAAGGAGAGAAAAAAAAGGAGAGAAAAATAAATACAAGTGAAAAATACCTCACATGAAAAAAACTTTTTTGCAGTGAAAACAATAATAACGAAAATATTATACCACTAAGCTTATTTTAATGTATTTGAATTCTACAGATAAACAAAATATATTTTAAGGAAAATTACATTTAAAAACACATGAAGAAGATAGCTGAAAATCTTTAGGTTTTTAAATTAACCAACCAACCAACCTCCTTCGGACGGTTCATATTTGCGCCATGTTTGCCAATTATATGAGGGTGGAAAGCTGGTGTTATCGTGATGTCTGCATAGGCAACTTGTGTTTTAAGTTCTTTAGTTACTTCTTTTAATTTTCGGCAAGCTTCCTTAACTTCATCAGGCGGTCCTTCTACATTAATGCTGTCATGCCCATCAGCAAAATTCACTTGAACTTTAGTAAAATCATTAGCGATCTTCTTAATATTAGCCCCTCTTTTCCCAATAATGTGTTTGTGAAGCCAACGGGGAGCATCTACATGTTCAGTAACAACACTGTTTGTCTTCGAATACACAAGTGTATGAGCAGGTCCAAGCTTCGTTTTCTCACCCCTAAGTTTTATTACATTAGATCGGGAGTCAGGAAGTAGCATCTCAACAGATACACCAGTTTCAGCTAAAATTTCTTGAATTGTTTGCCCACGTGATCCAATTATATTTTTGGGCTGATTTTTAGAAATTTCTACTGACACTGCTAGACAATTTGTCTTCCTTTCCTCATAGATTTTTTCATCCCCAGCAATAGTAAGCTCACTTTTGTTTACTGATGGAGGAGGGATATCCACTCTGGCACCAGTTTCATTTATAATCTTATTTTCAACTTCATTGAAAGGTTCGGAAATAAAGGGATGGTAAACTCTTGGAATATCAAGACGTTCCAATGCCAATTTGTCCTGTTTCTCTGGTATGAGCTCAATTTCATGCCCAGCTTTGTCAATACCATCTTTAGTTCCAGTAATCTTAATCAAATCCTTATATTCTTCTGGGTGGTCTTCCTGACATTTGAATAGTAGACTTTTATCTATCATAAGCTTCGATCCTTTGTTTTGGCCTTTTGAATCTTCGTTAACAACCTTGAAAATGGACTGTAATTCTTCACTGTCATTCTGGGACTAAGAAAAGTGCTCATGGTCTATCTTCAAGAGAGAAAATTCATTTGAATTGGTTTCCACTGGAAGCAAAAATTCGTCATCAATGATTATAGAGGTGTCGTTTTGCTCTTCGACCTCCGTTACGAATTCCTTGTTGGATTCTTCATTTTGAGCACCCTTATTTGGCTTAGATTCTTGTTCGGGGCCTAAACTCTCTTCATTTTCTGTATTTTCTCTTTCCTTTTGGGCGCGAGTCTGCACTGCGCTAAGATGAGAAATCGAAACCTTTCCCACCTGTAAATTCGATAATTTGGCTGCAGTTCGATTTCCTAAAATATAGCGTCCCTTATCTAATTCACAACGGACAACTGCGGCTTTGGTATCAATGCTACCAAATTGACCAGAGATTCTAACTTTTGCCAACGGTAGACCTGTCGGACCTTCGTCCAAAGGCTGCTGTACCCAAATAGTTTCGCCTGTGTACATCTCGGGAGAGACATATTTCCTACATATAACGTCTATCGTGGCACCTGAATCTCGAAGAACAGGCATGGTAAACCCATTTACTTCCGCTAATGTTGTAAAAGGACTTAGCAAATTCTCCTCCTCTTGTTTTTCACAAATTTGGTTCACTTGTTCTGAAGTTTTTTGAGCCTTTAATTTAGGCAAGTCGGTCGCAAATGGTCCACCGATCCACATTCATAACACTGCAAGGGATTTCGCCGATCAAAATATTCATATCTCTGACCTTTCCACACGTCTTGCTTTCCCTTATCCCCTTCATTTTGTTCAGATTTAGCCGGAAATTTCTGATATTTTCGATGTCCCTTTTCGAAATTATTGCTAGTCTTCCTTTGTTCATAGGTTGGATAACTTTCGGATTTCCTACTCCCCCGTACACTTTCATATTCGTCCAACATCTCAGACAGTTTTATAGCTGAAGTTATTTTAGTCCAGTTGTCAAGAAAATGTTCCCGAACATCATTGGATACACGTTTTTTTTATCTGGTCTGTAACCATCAGATCCTTCAGCAATTCAAAAGTATTAATTTCCAACCCTTGTATCCATTCTTCAAGATAGTTCATGGAGAGATTAAAAAATCCATCTCAGTGAAGCTAATGTCTATAAAAATATGGACTTATAAGAAATAAAAGCAAGAGGAAATATATGTTATTTTTTAAAGTGGTATAAGTCCATTTGAAGCTAAAAAAATTTATTTTTAAATAATTTTAATAATTATTATTTCATAATAAAATTTAAAAGGTGTATAGTGTTAAAAACCTCACTCGAATTGATTAACGTTTGCCAATATTTTAAAATTCATTCATATGCAAACCCTTCAATATCTCGATACATGAAACATGGACTTATGCCACTTTCAAAATAACAGCTCATATATATATATATATATATATATATATATATATATATATATATATATATATATATATATATATATATATATATGTGAGAATGAGTTTGGCAACACAACTGAACTATTACTACAACTTCCACTCCTACTACTGCGGCACGAAGGACTTTAAGCGGATGTGTTGTTCTGCAAGCTCCCGATGTTTAGCTCTTTTGATGCTTCTGTGTTTATTTTTTAATTTCATACTAAGTGTTAGTCCTGTCTTGTAAACATCGTCTAGTTTAATTAAATGTTCAAAATAATTAAGTCTAATGATTCACTTCTAAAGGAAGGAGTACTAACTCCTTCCTACATGGGTGCTCGGCCCTCGGACTCGAAAAATACCCCTAGCATGCTGAACTTAAAAAAAAAAAAACTTTATTTTCTTTCGATGATACGACTTGATTTCGACTGGATTACTGTTGTCTGTCATTTTGGATTTGGATATCGAAAGCGAAAGCCAAAGTGATGTGCCACGGACTCTGATGATACTCTGATGGGATGATGAGAACCAAAACCAGAATTGTAAGTAACTTGAATCATATTAAAATTATTTGATGCATACGTTGACGCTTGTTCAAGAAAATTTTGGTGATTAAGGGAATTCTCAACTTATTGATGATTTAAGAAAACTGAAAGATATTTCAACGTTCTTTTGATGCAGGAATTTAATTGATGCTAAATTCACTTTTGATGGTCTTTGACGTTGAATTTATCACTTCTGTTTTCTTGAAGAGAATTCTATTTCGATGAAATTATTTGATGATTTGATGAAAATTTCGACATTTAACTTGAAGAATCTTGTTTCCTTGAACAAACCACAACATAACATATATTTTGAATGATTGCAATTTGAATACAGTTTGAAGAATATTATATTATTTCCTTGATGCATATTTTGAGAATCAATATTTTATTATTGAATTGATATTTGAGGAAATTTCGATTTGAAATTTTATTTTTGAATTTGAGTACCTACGTATTATAAGTATTGATTTTGGTTTTGAATATTTGTATATTTGTGTACTATAATTGTTTGAACCTAGTATATAGTTATGGCTACTCTCAACGATTACCCCAATATTGCAAAATCATTAAAAATTGGTAGTACGAATCAAATAAAGGTTCTACATCGTTTAATTTTTGGTACAGACGGCGACAGACAAAATCGTACCAGATTACGTAAATTTACAGGTTTTAAACAGCCATTCGTGTTAGAAGCAACGAAACAGAAAGTACTTAAAGATTTTTCACTTAAAGACTTGATTTCTATTTGTAATCTACTTCATTTAGAATTTTCAACTGACCCAGACAAATGTGCCAATACCATTCTTATGAGTCTTAGTGATTTATCGTTATTAAAAGCAGAATTTTCTGATCTTTCGGAATGCGAAGTGAATGATGACTCACTTCCGGGTGCACGTTCATCCCAAACTAACAGCGTTATAGAGGAAAACAGATCTCCCTTTTCCCCCACCATTGACGCAAAAGAATCTTCGAATAAGCAAAATACACACATTTCCGTTGGTGAATCAGATCAAAATTCATTGCCTTCAGTTGAAACTGCGAATCTCTCTTTCCAGTTGTTTAGTCTGAAAGACGTTGTTGATTTAATAAAACCTTTCTCGTCTCGTGATAATTACAGTGTTGAGAATTTTATATCTGACGTTGAAGAACTTTTTTGTTTATATCAGATAAACAATCCAATTCACCAAATTACTTTTGTTAGAAAATGTTTAACTGGTCCCACTCAAACTTTAATTAGGTCTATTCGTGGAATTACAAATTGGGAACAATTGAAGCACCATTTATTAGACGAATTTTCGGACAAAATTAACGGTATTCAGTTACATAAATTAATGGAATCTCGACGTATGAAACCGTTTGAAACCCTACAAGAATATTTCTTAGCTATGAGAGATTTGGCACACAAAGGTTCTCTCGATGACTCCTCTCTGTTTGAGTATGTCATAAACGGAATTCCTGATTCAACAAACAATAAAGTTATTCTTTACGGTTGTAAATCCGTCCCTGAATTTAAGGAAAAGTTGAAAATTTATGAACAAATCTTTAACAGATCACAAAATTTCAGACAAAATAATCAGAAAAAAATTGATGCTTCCTACCTCAATGTGAAAGTCGATAATACACGTAGCCCAAATACACAGCCAGTATGTTTTTCCTGTGGCTTGAGAGGTCACAAAAGCAACCAATGTTTGAATAAGTCACATGGTAAACAATGCTACGGATGTAAAAGTTTTGGTCATGTTCATGCTAATTGCCCTAAAAGTTATCGAAATTCTAAACCAAAACCTGATTCTCAAAAACCTATTTCTGATAAAACTGTAAATGCACTTTCTCCTGAAACTTCATCGAAAAATCCCATGCATGTTGACATTCAACTTGCAGGAATTCAATTGACAGCACTCTGTGACACTGGGTCACAGGCAACCCTCATCAATGAGAAAACCTATCGAAGAATTGGTTCGCCACCATTGCAGCCCACCAACATTCCCTTTTCAGGAATTGGCAAAAACCAAGTTCACAGCATCGGATTATTTCAGGATTCCATCGAAATTCAAACCATTACTTTACCTGCTAAAATACATGTTCTAGAGGATGACTTGATTCCTTTTGATGTGATTATCGGAATCGACTTTTTACAGCAAACCCAATTTACATTTGATAAAGACGGTATTCGTTTATGCAAAACTCCTGAAAATAACACCTTCGTTAATATTGCTAATGTTTCTGATGATCAAGCTTTTCCATTTGATCTTTCACACATTTTGAATTCTGAAATTCGTGAGGAAGTTCAAAATATCGTTACTTCCTACAAACCCCATAAAGTTCAAGACACTGAAATTAAAAGGACTATTTTATTACAAGATGAAATCCCCGTAAATCAACGTTCTCGACGACTCCCTTTTGCGGAACAGAAAATTGTAGAAAAACAAATTCAAGATCAGGGCCAAATATGCATGTCTGAAAAACCTCTAACATCTACTCAAGATAAGATTTCTAGGGTAGAGAAAATGGATAATCCAATTGATTTTGAACGTGATGATGATGATGATGATGCCAATGATTTAGATTTGTTTCATGATAATGATGATGGAAAATATTTAGATGATGCTGATGCCAGTGATTTAGATTTGCTTCATGATAACGATGATGATAATGCTTTTGATATTGGAACTATCAAAGCAACTCTTGAACCAAAAATATTTGATGCCGATGATGATGCCCTTGAGAATGAATCCGTCAAAAGTGAAAAGGTTGAACCAAAATTTCAAGTTATTGAAGCTCCCAAACCCCCTGAACAAATAGCAGCTTTTCAACAACAGAAAAACATTCTTTCACAAAATCCAGTTCTTCATGTTTTTCAACAGGGATACCCATTAGAACTCCACACTGATGCCAGCTCCTTAGGTTTTGGCGCTGTGCTCTTGCAACAATCCGATGATGGACAGTTTCATCCTATTCATTATTTTAGCCGTAAAACTATAGTTCAACAAGAAAAATATCATAGTTATGAACTGGAAGTTCTTGCCGTTATTGAAGCGCTAAAAAAATTTCGAAACTACTTGTTGGGAACAAAATTTAAAATTATCACCGATTGTGATGCTTTCCAAAAAACGATGCACAAAAAAGACCTACCAGCTAAAATTGCTCGATGGGCATTGATGTTAGAAGACTTTGATTATGAAGTTTGTCATCGACCCGGTAGACAGATGAAACATGTTGATGCTTTAAGTCGTAACCCCATTCTTGTAATTACCTCAAATGATATCACTCAAAAGGTGAAAAATGCCCAAGACCAGGATGAATTTATATCTCAAATTAAATCTATGCTTGAATCTACACCTTCTGATGAATTTTTTGTTAAAAACGGAATTCTTTATAAACTTCATCAGGATGCCGAACTTTTGGTAGTACCACAAATGATGCAGAAAGAAATAGTGCTAAACGCCCATTCACAAGGTCATTTTGCTTCACAAAAAACCGAATTAATTGTTTCTCGTGAATTTTTCATTCCTCAACTTAAGAAATTAGTTCAAGAAATTATTTCGAACTGTATTCCTTGCATTTTGTCCTCGCGAAAATCTGGAAAACAAGAAGGATACCTTCACCCCATTCCAAAAGGTGATGCACCCCTTGAATGTTACCATTGCGACTTTTTAGGACCTTTACCATCGACAAAAAAATGTTATAAGTATCTTTTTACAGTAGTTGATGCCTTTTCCAAATTTGTATGGATCTATCCCGTGAAGTCCACCTCTACGAAAGATGCCTTAGACAAATTATCCTTGCAACAAACTACATTTGGCAACCCTTCAAAAATCATTACTGACAAAGGTAGCGCATTCACATCTTCAGAATTTCAAAGTTACTGCCAGGAACAGTCAATTGAACACATTTCAATAGCAACAGGTGTGCCACGTGGCAACGGTCAGGTTGAGCGTGTTCATGGCACAATTATTCCCGTTTTAACTAAGTTAGCTCTAGATGAACCTGACAAATGGTTTAAATATGTCCCAAGATTGCAACGTATCTTAAATAGTACCACCACACGCAGTACAAAATTCACACCCTTTCAACTTTTAATTGGTGTTAAAATGAAACAACAAGAGGATCTACAGATTAAAAATCTTCTTGACGAGGAACACCACCAAAGAATTCTTGATGACAAAGAAGCGTTACGTATCGAAGCTAAACGAAATATCCTCCGTTTACAGGAAGAAAACATACGACAATATAACAAACGGCGTAAACCGGCTTGTAAATACAAGATCGGTGACAAAGTGGCAATACAACGAACTCAATTTGGAACCGGATTAAAGCTCCGACCAAAGTTCTTCGGACCATATGAGATCACGAACATCAACCCCAACGATCGTTACGAAGTTCGAAAGTTAGGGCATCACGATGGTCCAACCATAACATCAACTGCAGCGGACAAAATGAAACAGTGGTGCAGAAACTGAACACCAATACCACTGTGTTGAACACTGCTTGATTTTTTGAAATATTTTTCCTTTTTCTGCTCTTTTTTTTTTATCTTTTCAGAATTATTGTTTACAACCCAGCCGCGGACGTCTGGAAAGTCAGAACGGCCGTGTGAGAATGAGTTTGGCAACACAACTGAACTATTACTACAACTTCCACTCCTACTACTGCGGCACGAAGGACTTTAAGCGGATGTGTTGTTCTGCAAGCTCCCGATGTTTAGCTCTTTTGATGCTTCTGTGTTTATTTTTTAATTTCATACTAAGTGTTAGTCCTGTCTTGTAAACATCGTCTAGTTTAATTAAATGTTCAAAATAATTAAGTCTAATGATTCACTTCTAAAGGAAGGAGTACTAACTCCTTCCTACATATATATATATATATATATATATATATATATATATATATATATATATATATATATATATATATATACCTATGGGCTGAGATGACCCTGTGGTAAGCGCGCTCACTTTTGGTGCTAAGGGTGCTCGGATCGAATCCCGGCGCGCGCCACTAAAATACCTCCGTTCGTGTCTTCCCTTCATAGGGAGCAATGCTGGTCCGCCTATAGGGTGACTCCATAATAAAATGGTCAGCAAAAACTGCAGTGAATAACAGGCGAATGTTTATGCAACAAAGTGTCTCCGCATTTGGGAGGGGGGGATAGATAAATAGATAAATAAATAAATAAATACACACACACACACACACATATATATATATATATATATATAGTCGTGCATATACACTAGCTGAATACCCATGTTTCGCGACGGGAATACACTAGTTGACATCTAACTACCATCTACTATGTAATTTCGTTAATTAATTTGAAATTGATTTTAGCAGTAAAGTGTTGTCATTTCTCCGATGAGTTCACCCTACAAATTAATAACGACAGTAATCCGACATTAAATATGGGTTTTAGATTATTATTATTTTAATTTTAGGGGATTTCAGCCCCTATTTTAACACCCTTAAAGGTTGAATTAATTTTTTTTTAAAGTCTCTCTGAGTGAGCAACTGGGGCATTAGAGGAACCACAACGCAAATTTTCAGCTTCCTAGGTCTTCTGGCTACAGAGATACAGTGATCAGTCAGTCAATATTTTTGAAGGCTTTAAGACCGTTTAAACCTTAAATTTTCAATTTCTTAAAAATATTTTTTAGTGTACACCTAGGACCCTATATATATATGGCCAAATAGGTAGTAAAATTTCTGTGGTGGATCACCCAGAATTTTTTCTTCAAGACCTTTTCTCCGACATTTAAAGATTAAAAAATTGCTGTTTTATATAACAAAAAAATTTAGGCGTATGGTTGAAATAATTATAGATTAACAAGTGAAATGAAATTTAAGAACTATTAACATCGAAAGCACGAAAATGCGATATTTATGTGAAACGAATATTAATCTTATTTGCGAAGTAAACACTTGGAGAACGAGCGAAATAGTAGTACAGTAATAACGAGCCTACGCTATCCCGACTTACACGAACTACCGAGTTACGCGGTTTTTGATTTTACTCATATTCCCCTCTTTAAATCTTGGAATGAAATTTCCCAGAAAACTTTAAATAGTGTCTGGAAGAAACTTTGTCCAATATTTTTTTAAAACGAGACGGAAACAACGCCTGAAACTGATCATAATGGTCGTGTGATAGAAGTTATTGATTTTGCCAGTCAGTTAGATATAGAAATCGATGGAGATGATGTCAACGAGCTGTTTGATACTCATCTTGAGGAGCTGATAGTCGATAATCTCATAGAGATGTGACCAAAGCATCACTGAAGACCAAAGCATCACTGAAGAATCCGACACTTCAGACCTAATTCCACACGAATACCTAATGACAATTATAAACTTGATAGAAGGTTTCAGAGCAATTGAAAAAGGGTTAGATTTTTTTTTAGTGAATATATACTCTAATAAAGTTCGCGTGATCACGATAAAGCAGGGAATAAAATAAATGTTAGTATGCTATGAAGAAATTCTTCGCCGCCCCCCCCCAAAAAAAAAAAAATTATATTATATATATATATATATATATATATATATATATATATATATATACAGTGTGTAACAAAATTATAAGACCACTGTGGATTTTGTGATTTTTACTATAAATAGTATAATTTTCTTAAAATTAAATTAGGTTGATGATAATAAATAAAATATAAAATATATGTATATTATTTTTAAGAGATATTTGACTATACTAATTATTTTATCAACAATTTCAAATTTTTCCAATCAAATATCTGTAACAAAATTATAAGACTACTAGTTAAAACAATTTTTTTTAATAAAACTAATATGATGTTGATCTACCATTTTTCTGAATAACTTCAAATACTCGATTTTTCATTGAATTAATTAGGTTTTCGAGCAAATATTTGGGAATTTTGTCTCATTCATCCATGATAGCTAGTTCCAATTCATGCATAGAATCATACTGACGGTTATTTGCATACACTTGACGAGCCAAATGGCCCCACAAGTTTTCGGTGGGATTCAGGTCTGGACTAAGGCTTGGCCAGTTTAAGACCTCGATTTTTTCTTTTTGAAACCAGTTTTTAGTTGATTTAGACACATGGCATGGTGCATTGTCTTTCTGAAATTTCCAGTTTGATCCTCCTAAAAATGGGCCAAAAGGTATAAGGTGTTGGTAAAGCAGTTGTTGATAACAAATGGAGTCTCTTTTTCCAAGACCTCGCTGCAGATCACATTTCCCATCATGTGCAAAAGCTCCCCACACCATCACAGAGCCACCACCCATCTGTCTACTGAAGAAAACCCGAGGTTCCGTTCGTAAATCATGCCAGTAGGAAATATTACCGTCCGGGTCATCCAAATTAAATTTTTTTTCGTCGGAAAAAATATTTTTCCAAGCAGCCTCCCAGGTCATGACTTCCTTTGCCCTCTTCAGCCTTCCTTCTCTATGATGCTTTAACAGTCTTGGTTTTCTTTTTAATTTCCGAAGAGCAACATTTGAATTTGATCTTAAAGTGCGCCAGACTGTCATATGTGAAATAGTTTTACTTGTCTGCTGTGTTATTTTACGAGTAGACAAGTTCTGTTTCGTTGCAAGCTTGAAAATTCGTCTATTATCGCGAGCTGAAAATTTACTCTTTCTGCCAGATCTTTTATATTTCCATAAAAATCTCTTTTACTTAAAACGTTATGAATAGCAGTTTTAGAACGTTTAAGTATCTTACTTATTTCACGTTCCGATTTTCCAGAGCCCTTATAAAACCAAATATTTCGAACTTTTAGTTCAGATAATTCTCTTCCACGTGGCATTGTGAATTTCCTCATAAAAACAAACAAATTAAATTCTATTTTCTTTTACAATATTATCGTTTGGACTTTTTTGTGATGTAAAGTTACGGTTTATCTACGATTTTGAAAGAAAAAATAAAATAGTTTTAAAAACTCAAACGATTTTAAATAAAAAAATAAGTGGTCTTATATTTATGTTACACCGAGATTTCAAAAAATTGTTTGCTGTGTGAAATTAACTCAATTTTTTTTCCTTTAAGCGATTTATTTGAGAAAATATAACTTTTTTCATTTGCTTCAAATTTTAAAATTATTCATTTTATGCAGTGTAATATTAAAATGAGTGATATTTTGGGTGGTCTTATAATTTTGTTACACACTGTATGTATATATACGTTAATATGGCAGACTACTTTATTAGATTTTTCTAAAACCATCAATATAATTTTTTTAAATATCTTGTACATATGTGTAATATTAATATGTAATACAATATTTTAATTTTAATACAATATTTTTCCTTTAAACTGGTTTTTTTTGTAATTTCTTGGTCCCGATCTGACAAAATTTATATGTATTTGTATTCAAAGTTGTACCCCGACTTACGCGATCTTTAGTTGGTCCCACCTATCACGTAACTTGGGGTATTACTGTACTATTCCTTCAGCGTGAAGCCTGGAGTGTTTGTTATTCACAGAACTTGGGGTATCTCGAAACTTACTCGCAAGCAAAAGATAAAATGAATATGCACAACCGCAAAAAACTCCCCTTATCTCCTTCAGATCTAGAATTTCAGCCCAGCTGGACAGAGAGGGGGAAGGTTGAAGGGGAAGAAAGCCAACTTCCCTCACTACCCTTGGGGGCGGAGTTTAAGGCCAAAACTCTCGTTTTACAGATGGAAATGCAAAATTACTGATTAGAATACCAATTTCCTTTTAACACAAAAAATGCAAAAAAAATCTTTTCAAAAAGCCTGAAGTTTCAAGATTTGCGTCTTGTTCTCTAAATTTCCAAATGGTTATTAGTTATTCTGTTACAGAGCTTTTTAGCAAGCGATGCCTCTCGTTTTGGAATTTTGAAACTTTAATTTTTAAAATATTTTGAATAATAAAAAAAAAATTAAAGCCGCGCATTTATTTTGGAAGTCTACTTTCAGATTCCGAAAACAGAATTCAAAAATATTCATTAGGGAACCCGGTATGCAAAGTGTTATTTTGCAATTCATTAACATTGAAACGTACGATCTGCGAGGTCTACTGATGCACCCCCTTAACAATTAAAAGACAGCAAATCAAAAATACTGCTTTTCGACTATCTTATACCCCCCTCCCTCCCCCCTTTGGCGTTTTATTTTTCAAATAAGAATATAAAGAACGTGAGAGTGATGATAAAGTTATCTTTTACTCGCTTTACATTTTCCTTCTTTCTCAATCTTGCATCGCAACATAACAGTTCACGGCTACATGGCGAAAAGGTTTTATTGTTCCTTTTCACAATAACGATGACTTGTACACTATTTCCTTGATATTCTTAAAACGCATTGCTTTACTACATTAGAAGTTTTAGCAATTCAAGTCACAAAGTGGCCGTTACGAGAGAGCTAAGCTTTGGAACTTTGAAGTTCAATGACAATTTAAAACAAATTGATCAGACCACTTACAAAAGCGAGAAATTTGGAAAAAAAAAAAAAAAAAAAAAAAACTAACACACTCCAGTGAAAGCCAACTTATGCGGCTGGCTGAATTCTCGTTTCGCACGAAACAATTCTACAGCAGCTTCCGATCAAACGCCAATTATCTGGTCTTGACTAAGGGTAACTTTGTTTACTTGATGTCCGTGCACGCAATAAATCATTTCTGAAACGTGATAATTACAATCTTTAGTTGTTCTCTATGGTTGTCTTAAATAAATCCCTTATTTTTTCACTGAACTATTTTTTTTTTTTAATTCAAGCGAAAAAACAACAAAAAGGTAAATTACTAAAAACACTTAAAGTACACAGATTAGGTATGAAAGAATGCTTGATGTTCATATAAAAATGAATATCTGCCCTAGCAAAGTTATCCTTAAACATAGAGTGACAACAATCAGACGATAATTAGCCACAGAATGTGACGTAAGGAGCCGAACCATTGCTAGACGTCTCGAGCGATGGCATCAAGTCCCAGAGTCTGCGAATTCGAATTCTGGGTATGGTTGGTTGATTTATGGAGCAGTAGAGTCATCCTTAGAAAGATAACTCATGGGTGTGTATTCCTTCGGAATCGGTTTTTAAGTGTAGTCTCTGGTCTGTTTAGCACACTATTGCAGAAACGTATCAAAAGCCAAACAATCAACTAAGTGACGTAAGCCATCTGAAGTGTTTTAACCTCCGAGGAGCCGACATGTGCTTCCTTAACGTAATTTAGACGTGTAACATCAATTTATTAAAAAGTTTTCATTATTTAATAAAAACGTTAGTCGAAATGAAAAATTAACAACTTTCCATAAATTAACAATTTTCAGTAAATTAAAAAAAAAATTTATTGTTTCTATGGACAAAAGCTTGTTATATTGAGGATAAAACCTGTAGCTAGGCAGGGCCGCCCAGAGGGGGGGGGGGGAGCAACTGAGGCACTTTGCCCCAGGCCCCCAACTGCCGGAGGGGCCCCAAAAAATTTTTTTAAAAATTATTTATTAGATTTCTTCAGAAAATATAACAAGAGAGCAGTGCAATGAAATATAATAATTATGTTAATCATTCATGTAATAAAATTTTAAGTATGAGTAACTTAATTTGAATGTGTCTTTTCGTCTCTTTGCATTTTTTACTTTTCTTGGGGCCCCCAACAGAAGTTTGCCCCAGGCCCCGTAAAGTTTCTGGGCGGCCCTGTAGCTAGGTATGATGAGACTGTCAGTTATAACTTAAAACTTTCAAGCTACAATAAATTCAAAACGTATGTTATTCAAGTATGTATAATATGCGTAAATTTTATCAAATTTTTTTTAGATTTGTCAGAATTATGTATAAGCCAATAAAAAAGATTACTAATGTAGTGGAATTCAGACTCAAGAGATTTCCCACCATTAATTACTGTGTTTCCGATATTAAAAAGTAGCAGCTGATTCACACAAAATACCTCACTAAATGATAACAAAAGTTCCATAAGACTTCATTCATAATAAAATATTTAATATTTTACTTTTAAGATGTAAAAAAAAGTTTCCTTTAGTTATGTAATGGACTTTCCGATATGAGTGCGAATGCATAAAACAATTACAACGTATTTATTCCTTACTCAATATTTGTTCTTGTCTCCATCTATTCTTAATAAACAGAACCTAATTTATATTCTCTCGAGTGGTCGGCCATTAAAGCAACAGAGAAGTACAGGATGTCGCGATCGAGATTTTTTCCCCCTTTCGCAATGACTAGAATATAACAACAGACGATATTAATGATTATTTCTAACGCAATATGTTTATACACACAGAAAACAAAGTACATAAATATAAGTCACTCAAATAAAATGCTATAATTGTATTACGACGTTGTCTAAAAACGCTTCTATTTCAGAAATCGGTTCGTGACGTATATGAGCGTGTACTAATCAAGAACTTGGAGGTACTTCAGAAAAACGATAAGTCAGATTCGCACTATTTCGAAACTGGACTACGTGCAATTTTCATCAATTAAAATAATTTTACCAGAGAGATGAAGGTAATATATCTCAACAGCAGGACCATTTCATCAGAAAAAACAAAACGCAATTTCGAGGGGGAAAAAAAGCAAAAGTTTAAGGTTTTCTTCCTGTCCGTTCCCCCACTACCATGTGGTTTAGGAAATTCTGTATACAAATACAGAGCTAAAATTGCAAGTATAAACATACATATTATATATATGTGTGTGTGTGTGTGTGTGTGTGTGTGTGCGCAACTGACGATTTTTTTTTAAATCAAAATTTATTTTGCGTGTAATTACTGTAGATTATTTTCATGAGCGTTCTCTCGTTCTCTCTACCGTACACATACACAATACAAGAGATTAAATAACAAAAGTTCCATAAGACTTAATTCATAGAAAATATATAATATTTTGCTTTTAAGATGTAAAAAAAGTTTCCTTTAGTTATGTAATGGACTTTCCGATATGAGTGAGAATGCATTACGATATGTGTGTGTGTGTGGGGGGAAGTCAACCTGGTGTAACGTCATCCACCATGTTTTCTTTTTAGCTTTGTTTCATGTGATGGCAACAGGGAGCGAGGAAGGAATGGGGATATATGGGGACAGGGAGGAATGAAGATATATACGTATATATAGTTATAATTACATTATATTTAAGAGTTTTACAATTCAGACATAATTTTGATTCCGAGTTCGTTCTTCTTAGTTTGCCTCTTTTCTCTCTCTTTAATTAGCAAAGTCTGTGGATTCGAGCCCAACAGAAGACATGAATGTTTGTAACCGTTCAGAATTTGCTTTAAACTGTAAACCCCAGTCTAATTAGCCATCGTGTAATACCAGATTGGAGAAACGTTCTAAACCAACCTCTCATTCCCTTCCTCACTCCATTCTTTAACGCGATTGATCTTTTGGCAGAGAACAAGATCAACGCAGTAAATCGCGGGGACAGTCTGCAGCCACTTGGATGACGACATTAAATGACAAGGAATGCATAAACTGCAATTGAACGAAAAAAAATTAGATAATTATAAAAAAACACGACCTTTACCACTACGCCAGGTGGGGATAAGGGAAGAATGAACTCTATCAAAACGCACCAATCTATATCTATATTAATAAAGCAAGGTCCGGGTCTGTCTGTCGGTCACACTCTCCGGGTGTACCGCCACAATGTGTGCGTGTGTGCGGCCTATGAAACTTACAGCCATAAAATTTGGCACACGGGTAGTGCAGACTATGGGAAAGTGCACCTCGAAGCCCGAATTTTAAATTTCATTGTAGAAAATTTTTTATTTTATGTTTTGTGGGATATTTTATGTTTTTTTAACTTCAGATTACAATATATCGACAAAAAATGATCGTAGAATTTCGATCTTACAATCTAAGACTACAGACATTTCTCCTTCAAACAAGACCACATTTGTTTAAAAAATATTTAAAACAGACTAATATTTTCATCAAAATATTAAACCCACTTTTTCGAGAAATTTACGCAATTTTGAGGATCTACGGTCGATGCTCTTCGAGTTTTTATCTTACAAAGAAAATATTTACATCATCTGGAAGATGAAAGCTTTCTCATTCATATAAACCTCATTTCAAGTCTCTATCTTAAAATTTCAATTTTTAATTGAATTTTAAAGAACGATACTTAACAAATTTTCTATCGGTTCTTCAAACGCGAAGAACGGCAAATTCTACCCCTGGGTTGTAAACAACGATTGAGTCATTCATTCACTTGATTCATTCATCGTCTTCCTTTGATGGCTTGAGCGTAGCTGGACGAAGCCCGGCTAGTAGTATATAAAACATTTCCGTAACTGACTGACATACAACGCACAGACCAAACCGTTGGACCTAAAGGGCTGAAATTTTGCATAGCGATTCTTCTTATAGTGTAGGGGTGCACTAAGAGATATTTTTGAAAAATTCTTCGTAGATTTTTTAAAATTAAATTTTTAAGCTGTTTTTGTAACATTCTTTAAAGTTTGCATTTAAAATAATAATTTGAGGGTTTTAAAATTTATATCACGAGAAAGATCATAAAAATTTCTTTAAAATGAAATCTTTTTCGAATCTTTACCTCCATTTTCTGATTTTTGGAGGATTTTTAAAAATTAATTTTTAGAATTTAATTTATTAAATGCTGATCACGTGATTTCTTTTTTGGGTACTTTAAATAAATTTATCGTCACGTGCATAACAACTAAATAGATTTAAAAAATATTTTTCTTTTCTTGCTAATGCAGCAGACGATTGGACATTATCCAAAAAAATATTAAAATACAGTAAAAGATATGTTCCTCAAACTGTACTATATTCTTTAGTATGTCCTATTAGATTTAATTTGAATATTTTCTTCTACATTATTTTGTCTATAAAAATATCCGTTACGATTTTTTATAAATATATTTTTTTAGTTTTTTTTACATCAATTGCATACATTGACCGTTGTATTTAATTTGAATGTACTCCGTAGCGAAGTACGGGTTTTCAGCGAGTATGTTTATGAGAAACGTGCTACGAAAAAATTACTTTTATCACGTATCCACAATGAGCAGTTTTCGCGTGTTGATTTATACTTTAGTTACAAAATTATCTACTCATTTATATGTTTTCTTGCGGTTTTGAAAATTTCATACAGTACTTACGTTAGAAATGTTCCATACGTATCTCTAATCAGCACATTTATTTTTAAATGATACTATATACCAGGGGTCGGCAACGCGACGGCAGCGAAACAATTTTAAAGTGCCCGCCGTTTTAATATCGAAACATTTTAGATATTTGAACAACAAACGCTCTTAGTTGTAATGAATAATTTTAGTTTAAAAAAATCTTAAAAGCGTAAAAATGAAAAACTGACCAGCCTGATCTCTCGACAGCGTCGCTCTCCCCTCGCTTCTATGATAAGTACGATAAATGCATTTAAAGCTAAATTGGCGCTCTGGAAATCGCATACGGAGAAAGATAATTCATCACATTTCCCAAATTTAAAAATGGTGATAGAAAATTATTGCGATGCTACAACCTATCAGTTTGCCAAACATTTTGATTCCTTATTGGAAGAATTTAATACCAGATTTGAAGAATTCTATGAATTGGATGCATTCTTGACGTTTTTTATTTATCCGTTCTCTCATGCAGAGGACGATATGACTCATAAAATCGCAACAGAATTTGATATTACCAATAAAGAGGACTTGGAAATTATAAATATAAGAAATAACATTGAATTAAAATCATATCATAACGTAGAAAAATTCTAGAATTCAGTGAATGGAAATAACTTCCCATTGTTGTGAATATGTGCTCTGAAATTGTGTTCTCTTTCAGCGTAGACATATGCTTGTGAATCTTTGTTTTCCAATATGAAATACTTAAAATCAAAGTAGCGATCAAGCCTCACAAACACTCATTTGGACCATTGTCTGAGAACTGGGAATTCAACTTATGAGCCACATTACAACGAGTTGGCCACAGATTTGAAATGTCCAATATCGCATTAATTATCAATTTTGAGATTGTTTTGTTTAAATAAAAATTTGAATTTATATATTAAAAATTAATGTCGCATTAATATTTTCATGTTTAAATATTATCCCACGAACTTCCTCCTCCTCTTCATCCGCCGAACTCCCCCATATCTAAAATATGCCCTCTTAGTGTAAAAGGTTGCCGACCCCTTCTTTATACTATATGTACAATATTAAATAAATGTTAGCGATTGTAATTATAATACTGATGTATTTTTGTGGATAAGTTTTACACGCATTTGGATAGCTGCTGGTATTTTGGATGAAAAAAATTTATTTTTCTCCATTAATGGTAAGATTGATTTCAGAGTATAAAATGTTACTTATGAATAAAAATCCAAGTACTGCATGGGAAAAAACGAACATAATACATTTTAAAATAAATTTGTTATGTCGTTTTAAAATAATGAAATTTTTATGACTGGAAATTTTAAATATTAGCCTCAAATTTTGATCATTGTGTCATTTCAGCTTTTTACCAGTAAGACAAAGAAGCTTCAAAAGAATCCATTAAAATTAAGAAAGAATTGTCTTTGGTTCCTTCAAGCTAATTTTAAACAAACAATAGCTTTACGAATTAACAGATACTAACCATTTGACCGTAGTTAACCACAGCGATTAAAAATAAAAACAATGAACATGGTAAAAAAAATAATAAAAATCACGTTAACATAGATAATAAGTAGAAATTAAAGTTTACTATTATCCCAATGGCAGTAAGGTTATAAATATGATGGGGAACAAAATTTTAAAATGTTGAAATTAGTTTCAATACTATAAACAGAGAGAAATGTAATAGATTTAACGTTAAATATGAAAAACCGTGTAAAATTAGATGGGGGGGGGGGAGGAAATAGCACACCAAACAATTTCATTAACATTCGACATGTTCACGTTATTTAATAAAAAAAGCGAAAAAAAATGAATTCCTATTAAGGAAAAACTAATAATGATAATGAGGAAAAGTCAACTTCAGTCAAAACAATTATATTAAGGAAAAGCCAATGGGTTAATAAGGAAAAGACAATCAGATAATTGATAAGGAATAACCGATTTTTAGCAGCACTGCAAGCTTACGGATCAATAATCAAGAGCAGGTAAAATAAATAAAATGAGGAATTATGCGGGGTTTTTTTTTGTTTTTTTTTTTCAATGAAGTTAACAAAATGGACGTAATTTTTCATAACTCAAAATTTGTTCATTAACATACAGACTAAGTCCACATTAAAGCAAAATCGTATCACGATGTGCATCATGAAACGAGCAAATGTAAACTATGCAATGTATCGTATCAGAAAAATACGATTTGATATGCTGGTACGGTCTTCAATTTGGTATGAGCTCGTGTAGTAAAAGATGACTATAGTGTTTGCTCCCAACCAATCAATCATTTGGTACCGGTCTTTTGAGAGAGAGAAGGAAGGAAAAAAGAGGGGTGGGGGGAATGATTCACAATACAGATGAAGTGGCGTGGACGCTTCTCGTAGCATGACAGCGCAAAACACCGTGGATAGTGGTGTGTATATACCCGGGTAACTGAAAAGAAGTTAACACAACTTTTCTCAACCTGGAGGCTACGAACCCCCGGGGTTCGCAGTGACATGCAAGGGGGATCGATAAATAATTGTAACTCAACTCGTAAATAGTTTGAACTAGTCGCTCGTGCAGTTATTTATTATTACTGTTATTAACTTTTGCCCGGGGAACTAAAAGAACTGCTAAGTTACAAGGGGTTTGGAATCATCGTTCTGTGCTCTTATTTATGATACAGTTATGCTTAAATTAAACAAGAGTGTAGACACTCTTAAGAGTTATAGACGAGAATTCTCACGTAAATACTACAATGGGAGAAGGGAAATTGACAGATGTTACTTTATTTATATATAAATATTTTACAGTTATGAAACGTTTCATTTTTATTGCTTATAAATGCATAAACTTCGAATTATAATGTACTTCTGTACATTATATTTAGAAGTTTATGCAGGTATAAGCAACAAAAATGAAACATTTCATCTCTCTAAAATATTTATCAAGAATATTCTTACTAAGGTAAGTGTAAAAACAGATAAATTAAAGTGCCAACCTTATTAGACATTGGGCGGTCTCTAAGACCGAGGTTTCCAACCTGGGAGGCGCCAAAACTTTTTAATAAAAAATCAATGTTCATATTATAATATCTATAAATAAACGAATAAACCATAATATCTATAAACAGACGAATTTGAGTTGACAACCATCGAAAAAGAAAAATTGATAGAATTGTCATGCGATAGCTCACTAAAACAAAAGTTTCAAAATGAAATCATAATTCAATTTTGGATGAATCTTAGTGGAGAGGAGGAATCTTTGTATGAAGCAATACAAGTGCCTCTACCGTTTATAACGTCTTATTTATGCGAAACGGTTTTTCGGCACTGGCTGCAATGAAAACCAAATATCGAACCAGGTTAAAAGTCGGAAAAGAGTTATGAGCGGCACTCTCCACATTGCCCCCAAGATTTGATAAACTTTGTGCCAATAAACGACAACAACCCTCGCATTAAATTTTGATGCGTTAAATGTAGTTTAATTAGTAATTTAATATTAAAATAAATATGCATGTTCGCATTGTTATAGCAAAATTTTATTCTGTTAGTTGTAGTTTTCATTTTTTTGTAATAAAGTTATTATTTAGTGTCTATATTATATCTTTTAAAAGATAGGGGGGCGCGGATTTTTTTTTTGTTGTTTTTTTCTTCTTTTAAGGGAGCGCGGAATTTTTTTTTTTTTTAATTTTTTTTTAGGGAGACGTAGTAGCATAAAGGTTGGAAACCGCTGCTCTAAGATGTAAATACTTTTCGGGTTAATCACTTTAATTTGATTTTGAAATATACAGATAATATTTCGTTCAATAAAACAACATTCTTGTATTATTAAAGCCGATCCTCTCAATACCAAAAACTTCCAACAAAATTCGCCATGCGCTTATTCATACAGTATAAACAACTACGACTATTATAATTTTTTTTCAAGCATTGTGAAAGACAAAAATATCACAACGGCATGTTTCAACCTTAGTGGAGGTTCCCATTTATTTTCCCTTAAAAAAAAAAAGCGGCGTATCTTTTTTTAAACCCTCAAATTATTTTAATATAAAAACAGTTCAAATTAATACGCACCTTAACTGTATTAGAGGCAGCTTATACACATGCATTAAGAAACTTTTTTTTCTCTCTAAAACGACTAATAAAATTTTTCTAGAAAGGGCTTATTTTTATTTATGTACTTAAAAAATACACCAATTTCTAAAAATAAAAAATAAATTTAATATACTACATAGTAATTAATAATTTAATGATAATCTTTTTAAAAAACCTTGAACTACTAATTTTAAATTTACAGTTCTAAGGAAAGTATTACATTTGAATATTAAATTTTTTAGTCTTCTAGATCTATCAATTCAATACAACAAAGAACAAACAACAAAAAAAGGCTTAAAATCAGACCTGGAACTAGATTATGTACACAGCGCATATATCGAGTTGACTTAAAACATTCCAATGATAACAGAAGATTAAAAATGTGACATCTCCTCTGATCCATGCATCATGCCTCCTTTCCCCACTACACCAAAATGAGCAGCAATGAAAAATTTTAGCAGGTTAACGTGCAAGAATGCTAGTCTTTCAGAATCACAGTCTGCGGCTTCGAATACCGTGGTAAGCAAAGGTGAAGTCGTTCCGAAACGTGCTCAGTCAGTTTAGCTCTCGTGATGCTAGGGGTGACCGTAGCACTCCAAACCAACCAACTCGGCTTACCTAGGTAAATCATAAAAATTTCAAAAATCTATATCTGACAGAAAATGTTCAGGATTTTCGAAAAAATCCTAGTCTAATTCAAGAATTTTTAAAGCTTTAGAAAATGAATACAAAATTTCCAGCACTTTATTTCGGGATTCCTAGAATTCTAATTTAAATTTGAGTATCCGATTATATTACAATTCTAACTCAACATTTTACGTGGCTAATCATTATTTTTTCAATGGAATAATCTTAAGCCTCAAAGCAGTCCTTATGCTGCCACGAACTGGTGAATGGAAAAGTTTACGAACCACAAGGACAAAACACTTTTTGTACATTTTCCAATACTAAAAAACAAAGAGATAAGCTAGAAGTCTAACTGCTTAAATTTGTAAAACATAACTAAGGGCTTTAACTAGTTGAGCTCCACGTGGGCTTCGCTGGATTTTCCGTTCAGCTCGTTTTGATGATTTCACATAGGAAGGAACATGAAGTTTAAGAATATCCTTTAATAGGAACAAATTAAAATTTCAAAAAAATGTTTTGGATAACATTCTTTCCTCACCTCATACAATTTTAAAACAAAATAAAAATTATTGTAAGTCACATCTTAAAAATAATGAAAGTAATATGATCCACCGGCGGCTCACGCGGCTGATGTGGAAAGTTACGTGATATTATCAAGGTATTCAACGCATCAGGAACTAGGTCTTAGCATTGGTAACAAGCTCTTAAAAATAGTAAAATTTCCGAATTAGGGAAGTGTACCAGCTTGTTAAATGTTTGCTCCTGGTCGGGTGCAGTAAGATAAGAGAGATGTGGATCTAAGAAGAGGAAGGAACTGTCATCTCAATGGAGACATAAGTAGTTACCCTGACTGACTTCGGAACTACACTATTCAACCCGAAAAGTCACCTTTCCGATCCACCGTCTATGAAAATTACACCTTTCAAATATCTCTTTTCAGAAGATGAACGTTCACAAATTATTCAAAATATTTATTTACAACGAAATGTGAAGATTGTTTCACATTATTTATGATCAATAGCCGCTGCACGACCAGTATGGTCGCTTTTAGTTTTATATTTTCTCTTGCAAAACAACTCAACTGAAAGTAACATGAGTAAGGAATGTTACCGTTACCTGTCAGACTTCATTTCAACTTACAAATATTTAAACAAACCGATGGAACAAATAAATTTAAATTATTCACGAGTAAAATACAGCAATTAAATTGAACCAAATTACGTGCTATCGTCGTGCCACTACACACACGCAGTTGCAAATTGCGGACGGCCGCTAATGTTCACATGTGGTGCAGCCGTTGCCATTCGGAGTGTAGAAATATCGTCGATTTTGGTGCCGCATACCTACGCGTATATTATATATATATATATATATATATATATATATATATATATATATATATATATATATATATATATATACATACATACATGCAGGTGGTTATCAAAATAATGGAAACACTAAGAAACATCATTAAAACCTTTATTAATACGGCGCATATTCACCTTTTTCATGTAATACCACCTGATTCACCTTGTTATTGGATTATACAAGTCAAGAATAGTGGTTAAGAATATATTATACCATTCTACGGGGGAAAATCCTGAAAGTTCCTGTAAAGATTCTGTGATGGATATCGCCGCTTATACAGATCACAGTGGTTGGATGATATATAGTCGGGCGGGGTGGGGGGGGGGGGGGATTGTACAGGGCAAGATAAGATATTTGACTTCTTTTTCAAGCTCTTCAAACCAATACTTGATATATTTAGCTGTATGTATAGGGGGATTGTTATCCTGGCCATCTCCTGCAAGAATCAATGTTTGCACCATAGGATGAACTAGTGAGCTAAAATTTCGACATAGTCCTTCCCATTCAATCTCGCTTTTAGGGTTACAATAGGGCTTGAAAAAAACCATGAGATGCCATCCCAAACCCAGATAGATCTATCTCCATGATTGATAGTTGAGATGAGACAGCCATAATCTTACGCTTGTGTAGGTGTTCTCCAGATATACGCACATCCTGTTGCGAGGAACAATGTGAACAATGATTCGTCTGACCAAATGCCGTTTTTCGACATATTACTCGACCAGGATTTGCGCTCGTGGTAACATTGTGAATGATATTTTGCATTGGCATCTATTACGAGTGGTTAGGGAATAATTACTGGCATCTATTACGAGTGGTTAGGGAATAATTACTTTTCCGTAAAGCTTTGTTTGTGAAGTTCCCTTCTACCTCTGATGGTTGGTACCGGAACATGCAGATGCAGATTGAGCTCTTCGGTCATTTTAGTTGCAGTTGTTTTCTTTCTTCATGTCACAATCCGCTTAAATACCTCGTCCGTCTCTTTCCCTCAGCTCTCCCTTTCGTCCACTATTTTGTTTGGCAAAAGATATTTTCCCGTGCACTCTGTATGCTATCATGACTTTCGATACCATAGCTCGAAAAACACCCATTAGTCTGGGGGCTGCAGTAACAGATACTCCAATTTAAACGCGCTCAAACAATTTGCCCTTTTCGCAAGGTCTGCAAGGTTTGACATTTTACGCTGTTCCCCCAAAAAGCCCGATGCCCTTATCATTACTGCTACCTGACAGTAGAATAATACACACTATGTTATTTTTAAAAATACCGGTGGCCAGACTTGTTTTTTAAGGAATACGGAGCACATTCATAAACACCACTGATATTGATAGGTGTTTCCATTATTTTGATAACCACCTATATATATATATATATATATATATATATATATAGACTCAACTTTAGTAACTCAAAGACATTTAGATTTGACTTCCTGGTGCAGGCCTCGATCACTCGCGAAGGTCAGTTATTTTCCCATATACAGTAAAACCTCGTTTATCCGGACTAACTGGGACTATAGGCAATCCGAATAATAAGCAAAACAAAATCCTTAACTAAGCAGACTTACCGTTTATTACGATAAAAAACTATGTTTTGTACCAAATTTACATAGTATTGTTTGGAAGATATTAAAAAATATAAAAATAACTTTTCACATCATTTCTTAACAAAGAATTGGTAAGTCTAGTAAAGCTTTCTTAAACTTAACAAATAGCATTTTATTACCATGATTTATAGTACAATCTATGCAGGAACTGTACATTGAATCAAACTAAAAGAGAATATTTGGCGCACTTATAATTATGTTCTTGCTATCATAGTTAAAAATTATTTTCTAATAAGAACATTATTTTTATTTAATGTCTACAAATCTGATCCGGATTATCCGGAGATCCAGATCAACGAGGTTTTACTGTACAGTAAGTCCTCGACTTACGCGATTAATTCGAACCAGGACATTCTGCGTAAGTAGAAATTTACCGTTATCATCACCGCGTTTGTACTCTAAAATTTTCAAAATACTTAACGTTTTCGCTTGTATCAGGGCAAGACTTGTCGGTATGCGTTTGTGCTGTAGATCATAAATCCAAATTTATCAATAATTTCTCCGTCGTTTCTATTAAAACACCTCTTTTCTTCGAAATTACCGACGTATTAAAAGTTGAAAATTACAACCGCGTATCTACGAATCCACGTAAACTCGAGGACTTATTGTATTTAGACTCATAGTCTGGCCCTGATTTTCCATTAGGCCCAGTAGACCCGGGCCTAGGAGGCCCCGAATGTAGGGGGCCCCCCAAAAATTTGATTTTAAAAGAAAAAATTCACGATTCAATTTTTTTTTACTTTTACCTTTTTTACTAGCAATTTTTTTATATATCCTTTCAAATTTGATTGATAGGTTCATATGTATAGTTCATCATATGTATGTTACAGCGTATATAAGGAATTAATAAGTTTTTCTGGTTGCTTTGTATTGGAGTTTTAATGATGAAGTTAATATGTTGTATTGCTTTTTGTTATTTGATAATGTTCTAGGCTTCTACACTTCAAATAGCCAGTTCTTGGTAAAATGGTACTTTCACAATGATTCATGATTATTTTTTTTGTGTGTCAATCTTGGAAATGTTACGCCCATATCAGTGTTAGGGAGCTCCCATCCCGAGTTGTGCCTACAGTCAAGAATTTTCTAAATCGGCCCTGCTCATAGTTAAAACTTTCTATTTTTTTTCGGGGGGGGGGGGTGCTGCTAGAAATACTTCTGGTAAAATTGTCGAAAGCTGCTGGTAAATATACCACAAACGTAAGGGATTTTGTTCTATATCTGCATGAGTAACATATCAACAAAGCACTATAAACGGCTATTTTTTAAAAAATTCTAATCTAGTTCGAAATGGTTAAAGATTCTGTTCCTAAACTTATTCCTCTCAAAACTGACAACATACGGACATCTTACGATATGTATTTCATTTACGTATTTTATCTAGAGTTGTCTCTCACATAAATCTCCAATTCATTCAATTTTTCATTATTTCTATATTTCAATATTTATACACGAAAAGGAAACTTCCATAGCTTTGTTTCAAGTCAATACAAAGTTAAAGAATCTTAAATCTTCTACTGAAGATTAAGTTCAACGATAAATATTTTCTTTTGATTACACAACCAAAGAAACAGACGCGATTATTCGTGTAACGAATGTTGTACTTCTCGAATATTTGTAATAAATACATGCCGAAATTTAAAAAAAGAAAGAAAGCCAAACAGTAAATATTATTCATTCGGACAGTTAAAATTAATAACAAAACATACAAAGCACAGAACTTTCATCAGTGGTCTGATTTTTGTCAATTTTGAAGCAATCACACGCCTACAAATAACAAGTAAAACAGGTCAAACTCTAATCTGATATCGCCCACAGAATGAGACTTTCCAACCGCAAAATTCGTAAAAATGAAAGAGACGGATAAAAGACGCAACATAAGTAAATAGTTACTTTTTCCCCCAATATCAATAAGGCCGGAGCTAAGATACCTGAACGACCTGCCTGCGACGTGATTCCACATGCATCCTATACTATTACAGGGGTGGCGACCCCCTTTTTTTACATTTATTTATTTTCATTAAATTATTTTTATTTATTGATTTATTTTTATTAATTTATTTTTACACTGCTGGCCACTGTAAATGCAACACCCTGAAGGAAACATGCAAACATGAAATTTACAACATGCATTAGCGGAGGTGAGATATGCAAATGATTAGAATTTCAGCGCAGACGCACATCACGCGCGCCTGTGGCGCCACTTCAAAGCGCTATTTAAGGCTTGGAGATTTCGACGATTTCAAGTTCGGCAATTGTGTTTTTCTTGTGGTTTTTTTCAAAAAAACGATCAATTATGTCTCGTCGAAAACAGCGATCATCTTTTGATCAAGTATCCGAGTTCGACAGAGGAAGGATAGTGGCCTACCGAGATTGTGGATTATCGTTCAGGGAAATCGGTAGTCGTGTTGGACGAAACCAAACAACTGTAATGCGGATATGTGATCGTTGGAAGCAGGAGGGTACGACGGACCGGCGTGTTCGATCGCATCCACCTCAGCGCACCACTTCACGTGATGACAGGCAAATTGTGCGCATGGCAAGTGACGGATCGCTCAGTCACATCACGAACCATAGCACAGCACATGCAGTCTGTAACGCATCATCCAGTGTCTGCGCGTACCATTCGACGCCGTTTATAGCAGAGTGGTATGTCCGCAAGACGTCCATTGCTTTGTCTACCCTTGACGCAGAACCACAGGACGTCTCCGCCGCCAATGGTGCGATAACAGAAGGATGTGGACGGCAGAATGGAATGAAATTGTCTTTACTGACGAGTCACGCTTCTGTCTGCAACACCACGATGGTCGCACTCGAGTCTGGAGACACCGTGAAGAGAGGATGCTGAACAGCTGCGTTATGCACCGCCACACTGGTCCTGCACCGGGTATTATGGTATGGGGCGGTATTGGATATCACTCTCGCACACCTCTAGTACACATTGCCGGTACTTTAAAACAGCCAGCGCTACATCTCCGAGGTGTTGGAGCCAGTTGTCCTTCCTTACCTTCAGGGCTTGCCCACAGCCATATTTCAACAGGATAATGCACGACCACACGTGGCACGCATTGTCCAACGGTTCTTCGTCAATCGCCAGATAGAATTTCTTCCCTGGCCGCCTCGCTCTCCGGTTCTTTCGCCGATAGAAAACATGTGGTCCATGGTTGCTCTACGATTGACCCAGATTCCATCCCCAGCTGCCACAGCAGATCAACTTTGGCAACGTGTGGAAGCTGCTTGGTCTGCTGTACCCCAAGAACTCATCCAAAGTCTCTTTGAATCAATGCCGAGGCGTGTGGCAGCGGTGATCTCCAACAATGGCGGCTACTCTGGCTACTGATTTTGGCAGGAACCACACTTCACAGAAGTCTATAAATTTAATCATTTGATACTTGGTCAACATGTTATCTACAAAATAAATTTTGTTGTGATATCTCTTGTCTTTCTTGGTGTTGCAATTTGGATGGCCAGCAGTGTATTTATTTTTATTTATTTTTTTTAATTATTTTTTTTCTTTTTTTTTTGGGGGGGGGGGTCTATTCGTTAAAAATTTCAAAACAATATTTCTTGATGTGCTAACGTGGCGGATAACTTATTAATAGGATATGGCAAATTTGTAATACAAGATTTCTATCAATTACAACATGTTTTTAAGGGGATATTAACAATAGGAAATATACATAGTAGTAATACGTGAATCGCACGAAAAAACTATAGAAAATTAATATATATTTTTCATCTTTATTTTCACTTTTCAATATTCGGTGTCAAATATTTTTCATCAGGTTCATATTTAATTACACTTAGTAAGAGACATGTGCTGAACTAGATTCATCTGTCAGACATTTCTGAAATTAACTCTTATAAAGTTGATAACACAAAAAGAATCGCACGCGCACGGAACGGACTGTCAAAAGCACCACCTAGTTTGTTTTTTCTTTTTTTCTTTCCGATACGGTGTTCACTTATTCTTTTATGAATTTTTATTAATTAACCTGATAATCACTCGCCTTCCACTGTTTTTGTAATTTCACAAACTGATAAAATTCATCTTCAAAATAGATGTGATCAGAGAATCTGTCAATTGTTGAACTAGTTCTGCCGAATTCACCTCTCAAAGAACTCCCCTAATTAAGTTTATCTAACCCTTTGTATAGATGTGTATAAAATAAATTTTGAAATTTCTGAAAATACCTGAAACGTGTAAAACTTCACGATCATTGACTGTTTATTTCCTGATAACTTGTGTTAGGTTAATTTGATCGGGTTTTATAAATGGAATTTCACACATGAAGAACTTTTTCGAGTTTGTAAAATATTTTAAGCTTCTAAAAACTATGTTGAGATGAAATATTGTGATTTTTCTTCAGACAGTACAATTATTTCATCACATCATAATTTCCAGGAACTTTACAGCAACTAGAACACGACACTCATAAATGTCCCCTCTTATTAGAATCTGTCTTCCTAGGTTGCTTTTTTAAGTCTGGCATGCTTCGACATTAACGCATATAAAATATTTTAACGTATTCATGCAAACTTAAGAATTGCGAGCTAATTTCTAAGAGAATAGACGCAAAATAAACAATGACTTCTAGTTCAAGACAACTACACCTTACCTCATATTTCGCCAAAGAAAATAATTCTTCTTTTCCCCTTATAAGTATCCTTTTCCTTGTGACGTGGTTACGCCATACTTCAATTTAATTGCAAATTGTTTGGGTAATTTATTGTCTTTAATGTACACTGTTCCAAAAGACAGTTTACTTGATTGTTCTATGTTTGGAGCAGGTAAAATTTTATTTTATTATGTATTTATTCTTATAAATTTTAAATTAAAAAAAATTCAAACAGAATGACTTTGTTTTTAATTAATAGTTTACACTTACCCGAGATACTAATTTAGGTGTACAAGAATTAATAGTAATATATATATATATATATAAACAGTTCCGTAACTGACTGACTGACTGACATACAACGCACAGACCAAACCGCTGGACCTAAAGGGCTGAAATTCTGCATGGCGATTCTTCTTATAGTGTAGGGGTGCACTAAGAAAGATTTTTCTTAGATTTTTTAAATTAAAATTTTAAGCTGTTTTTGTAACTTTTTTTAAGTTTGCATTTAAAATAATTATCTGAGGGTTATAAAATTTATATCACGGGAAAGATCATAAAAATTCCTTTAAAATGAAATCTTTTTCGAATCTTTACCTCTATTTTCTGATTTTTGGTGAATTTTTAAAGATTAATTTTTAGAATTTAATTTATTAAATGCTGATCACGTGATTTCTTTTTCTGGTACTTTAAATAAATGTATCGTCACGTGCATAACAACTAAATAGAAAAAGAAAAAAAAAAAATTCTTGCTATGCGGCAGACGATTGGACATTATCCAAAAAAATATTAAAATATAGTAAAAGATATGTTCCTTAAACTGTACTATATTCTTTAGTATGTCCTATTAGACTTAATTTGAATATTTTCTTCTACATTATTTTGTCTATAAAAATATCAGTTGCGATTTTTTATAAATATATTTCGTTTTTTTTTTTTTACATCAATTGCATACATTGATCGTTGTATTTATTATAAATATATTTATACATATTTTTGGCATTAATTGCATACATTGACCGTTGTATTTAATTTGAATGTACTCCGTAGCGAAGTGTGGGTTTTCAAGCTAGTATATATATATAAACAAGGGGCAGGTATTGTTTTATTTCTCCAATGGGCTGCATGCAGTGAAAGTGGAAATGGTCAAAAAGGTTTAAAACAACTGGTCCATGTATTACTGTACATCGTTATTATAAACAAGGGATAGCAAACAAGTTGATTGTGGAATGTTTATTCGTCGACCGCATCCACTCGATGTTTGTTGATTGTTTGGTTGAGAGCGCAAAGATAATCTTACGCTTTACAGGTGCTAATTAAACCGGTACCTACAGCTTAAAGCCGATTCCGAACGGCTACAATCAGCAGAACTCGAACCCACAGACTGTGACACCGAAACCTGCGATCTAGCCATTCAGCCATCATCTGGCGCATCGACAGTCGGATTTTAGATTTTCCTTTTAAGTTCTACACCTCGTCTATAATTAATTTTTTACTGCTTTTTATCTTGATTAAATACTTTGAGCTTTTTTCTGACGTCTCTTAAAATAAGCTAATTCACGTAAATTACAATACAATTCAGTAAAAAGTTACTGTTAAGTGTAAATACAGATGTTAGATTTAGATTTTATTTTATTTTTTAAGTTGAACATTGAACCCTTAAATTTTTTTAAAATAAATTACCGATCAAAGACATAAAATTAATCAAAACATTATGCATGGAAATCGGAAAAACAACAAAATGACACAATTCACAACAAAGTCTTGAAATTTAATAAAAATCTGTAGTGAGGTATGTGTTGGTAAGCGCTATTTCCAAATAAAATTAATGTGTGAATTTTGAGTTCAGTCTGTTGACGGATAGCAAATATATGGTTCGTATCCCTTGTTCGATCGCAACGGTTTATCAGAGCATGAAAGACATATTCGACACCCTTAATGATTTATAGAGAAATGTTATAGCACTAAAATTTAAATCAATGTAATACTACACAACTGTAGCAAAATCAGGCCGTACAAGTTTGTTATTTCAAATTAAGGTAGTGCGGTGAATGGTTTCTTTAAAACCCTCCTTTATTACGTTTTGACAATTTCGTCCACTGTCTTGAGTGATGACAATATCTGAATATTAAATAAGCAGTTATATCCAAACTATTTTAAACAACATTATGGATCAATAGTTATAAAGAATTATTTACACAAATTCGTACAAAAACTGACTGCTATAGTGCTTAAAACTAACTATTCCTCATCCGCCACCACATTTTTTTTTTAAATATTAAACTATTTTTATAACGCAATATATGATATCATGAACGCATGCAAAAATTCTACGTTTAAATCTTATATTTGAGCTGTTTTAAACAATTATAGTTCCGCCCTTTTCCAATATCGGGTCTCTTTTTCCTCTCACTTTCCATCGTAACCTCGATTTCTCTGCAATAGCCAAGGAAATTCAATTCACCCACCCAGAGTGTCAAGGATACGGAGGAGAAGAAAATAATGAGCCTTCAATATCACATTTCTCTTTCAAAGACAAATTATTTCTTATTCCCGTCTCACGAGCATTCTTCTATTTCACCATGAATCCAGCAGTAACCATGGGGACCCCATCATAAACACGTCAGAAATCTGTTCCGAAATTGTCTGAGTGACACAAATATTTCATTTCTATTTTCACCCACCAAGGACAGCTTATTACATAACTTGCATGGTAGTGCTACCACATAAGATAAAGTTATACATCAGCACATGCGAATTTGTATGAATTGAAACGTCAATTCATTTTCATGGTCCTAATGATGTAATAAATACTTATTCCTGTCGCATAATAGCCTCCCATAAAAATCCTACGGTAAGATATTCATCCCCCATTCCCTTTTGGATAGAAATCTCAACTGATTCCTATCACCGATTCGACTGTAAAAGTTTGGTTGGTTTGGAGCGCTAATGTCATTTTCGCTAGCAACGCGAGAGGGTTTATTGACCCGGGTGCCTGGTGCTAGAGCAAATTCCGGACACGGCCGCAGTATTCCGAACCCGTCGATTCGGATTCCGAAAGACGGAGCCATAAATATTTGGCCGATTATAAAGGATCTCATCGCACAACTGCAAAATTTATAATTAACAAAATGAGCAGAACTAAAAAAAAAAAAAACCGAATCTGTAAATAAATTGGGTTCCGTGTAAGTTAGCTACTTGTAAAATGTAACAATGTTATGAAACAAACTGTGCATTTTATATAGCGATAAATTACATGCAGCAATTTAGTGTTTTATACAAGCTTGAATGATTCGAAGAATCACGACATTGTCTAATGATTTCATGAGTGAGCATAACTAACTTACAGTATTAGTAATCCCAAGACAGCCAAGTAATTAAAGGATAAGGAAAAAAAAAGGGTCAGAGGAATGTGTGGCAGAGTCATCGTTATTCTTCATATATAGTTATCTAATATTTTTAATTGAGTGTTAAAAAATAATTAAAAAAAATTTCCTAGTGCATTACATTTAAAAAAATAAAATACGATACGAACACACAAAACAACCAAAATGACACAGAACTGCAGCATACTACATAACCTGCATTTTCACAGGGGTATCTCAAATAAATCGAAGACCAAACCCATCGTTCCAGCCAGTAGAGCGCCATGCTTCACTTGGTATAGATTCCATATTTTAATAAATTACATGAGCAGGCGCTGAGTTTACTAATTTAGGATGGAATTAGAATTAAAACTAAGGCCGAATTTGGTTATAATGGGGCAGAAGTCATGGCATGGTAGGTAGCAAAATATTTTCTTGACACTAAAATCCAGCATGGAGAAATTGCACAGTTCGTTCAATAAATTTCAAACTGAAAGTATTTTTACTTACATGAGTGCCTTTAACCTCAATATGAAATGAATCACATTTCACAATTTGTACTCAGATTTGGTCGACCTTACATTTGAAAAAAAAAAAAAAAAAAAAACCTAAGATCTTGAGTCATCCCATCAAAAGACCAAAAAGTGCGCACTTCCCCAACACTCGTACAAAATATATTTAGCGACGTAGATTAAATTCTACTCTCACTAAACTAACCAAAAGACTATCAAATAACAGGCCAGTAAAACAATTCCTTTCTTTCCCTCCCCCTCTTTCCTGTTTTCAGTTAATAATGATGTCTCATCAAAACTAAACTGTTAAATTTTAAGCAGGTGTTCGTTCAAAATGTGCAACGCAGACAATATAAGAATTGACGTTTTTAACGTTTTATTTCATTTTCAGGCTTAAAAATTCATACTAAAACATTATAATGCTTGTTTTGGTACACAAAAGACACTTAGGAAGAAGATAACGGTTGGAAAATACACATTATACTCGTTGCAACCTGGATAAGATTTAAAAATAAATTGAGTTTGAAAATTTTTTCTACTACATCCCAGTGACGTAGCGAGCATAACTGGCGCCGGGGCACGATACCTTTTTGGCGCCCCCCCCCCGAAAAATATATAGTAATATAATATATAGAATAAGTGAAAAGGGCCATTTGGCGCCCCCTCTGCGAATGGCGCCCGGGACATTATAGACCCCCTTGCCCACCTCTCGCTACGCCACTGCTACATCCCAAATTTAAAAATTTAAATTGCGTATGCAACCTGAGTCTTCGAAATTTTGACACCATAATTCAGATTTTTTTTTAAGAAAAGCCATAAATGGTTAAATAATCAAAAAAGAACTGAATAAGTAACTTCCAACTAAATCCTTTATTTTCAATTAGCTCATTTGAAGGGGAGAGATTTTTACAGAAGAGTTGAGTAAATCATCTAAAAATTTCTCTTCCAGTATCTTTAATCCAGCTCCTCTGGCTCGATATCAAACGCGAAATCTGCCCAGGTACATAATGGTACCGCCAATCGATTGAGGGATGACGTCTCGAGAGACTAAGACGGAAATAAATTTACTTAAAAGTAAAAAAATGGTCAACACAATGAAGTTGCATGTTGAGCTTGAATTATTCCGGATTTTAAATGAAACTCGGTAAACCTTGTCGCACATTTTCTCTTACATCTGTTCTAGGGAAAGTGAGATTTGGGGGAAGACTTGTAGTTAAATGAGTGGCACAGTTCTGAGTAAAAGGTTTCAATCCGTTGATCGGCGAGGCGAAACATTGATGAAAGATAAGATTATGTACGTACATGAAAGGGTGTCCATTCTCAACAAATTTCGACAACAGGGAAAGTACGTACACTATTTTACACCAATAATTTATGAACAGTGTAAAATATGCTTTACCCGACTTTTTTCCCTCTACAGGAAAAAGTTTTGGATTTGGTTGCACTACAATAGTTTTACACCAGTGGAATGCTGCTTTTCTATCCACTCTTTTTTTGCCATTACGTTTTATAATTTCAAAACTGAGAAATATCAAAAAAGGCTTTTTTCTCAAAACACTAAACTCGAAACAATTATCTTTCAGTGTAAAAAAAGACATGTAAAACTTCGAACTTGATAGTACTATTTTTTACGTGATCAAGAGTGGGATTGCGTTAAAATCGCCCTCGACCACATTTAAACAAATACTTCTCTGGATTCAAAATAAGAGAACTGGGCCGCAATACCGTATGGCATGAATTCATCATACCCTATCTCACACACAACATTGAGCCAGAGTCACCTCAGCTGAAATTTTCTTTCAAGAAGCGAAACAGACCAAATGCTAAAAAGCAGTTAGCGGTAATGAGACGAGATACAGAACATGTCGTACACAATAATGATAGCTGAGACTGACAATTGTACTACAGAGCCTAAAAGCTTCTTTAGTCTACTTTATGATAAAGAACAAACCAGTAAACTTTATGATGAATGGTATCAGGAATGTCGACACTAAAGAAACTTTGTTTCCAGAATCTAAATATGGCAATATCGCAAAAGTGAAATTGATCAGGCTGGAGAAAGGAACTGATCCTCGGGAGCTAAAATATCAACACAGATTTTTTTTTTTTTTAAATCAATTATAATGTTGCTTTTCACCAAACTTTTCCTCTCGGAGAGACGAATTCTAACTGCGCCCCACTTAAACAAAAGGTGGCACTGTCGCTTCCAAGTTGAACTTTCTTGGGGGAAGTTCGTAATCTTTAATCTATCCTCGGACTCAACTTCCAATGCAGTACAAGTAGATCAATTAAACTGATTCTAAAATTCGGGGATAAAATGCGATGCTAAATAAGGATTTATTTCCACCTGACAAAGACAGATTATTCTAAGCTTTTAGGAAACATTGTATTAAAGTCTCGAAAAAGGATTGCACAACTGAAAAAAAATTTGTAGCACGCAGGCGCACGATATTGCTATAAAATCCTCTGGAAAATAGCATGGCAAGATTAAGCAAACACGGCAGCTTATGTATTTTGTTTAGGGATTCCAGAACCAGGCTAAAAATTCAGAACAATGTTTCGGCTCTCAAAATTTTCCAGAACCGGGTACCCGGGTATCACCCAGGTTTGAATAATGGATGAACCACAAAACATTTGCCATAAATATTAATGAAAAAATATAGTTTTTTTTGTAATGAAAAGAATTTTAGTTTATCGCGTCAGTAAAAAATATTCTTTTCAATTTATTTGAAGTCTTTTTGGAAGAAGAGCAAAAACCATAACGTATCCATTCTTTTGTCATATAGGCGTGAACGTATTTTCATACAAATTTAGCCTGAAGCAGAAAAGCCTTTTTTCTGACTCGATACTTGTGGAAATAATACTTAAAAGATAATTGTCGCACACTGATCTGGCATCTGCTATTATTCAGGCTTTGGTTCAATTTAAGACTTTTTTTTTTCTGCACTATTCCTAGACACGACAACAATTGAAGCACAGCTTTATTTTTTCGCCACGAACACCATTTAACCTTTTTATTTATTTATTTTTTACAAACTGTGCCATTTCTCGTTTTACTGTTTTTCCCAAATTAGTGTCTTATTTTCCTCTAGAGGAAGAGGATCTAAATGTTTTTCCAATAGCCTTCTGCATGATGTCACGCATAACCTTGGTGGATGTTATTGGGGCATTTGCAGATTGCTTATTCAGACTAATTTCTTGTAAGTCGTCATTATTATCATTCTCAAAGTTCGACGGTAAATTTCTATCATATTCAAATAGAGTTTGCGATCGTTCAAGCAATAGAATAATCGCTTTACTTTTTTAAATCGGTACGGATCGAGTTTGTTAACACGCAAGAGTCTAATGATAAATTTTCCATTGCAACCCACAGAAAATGGGTTTTAAAACCCGAAACTACCGTATTCCGGTTCGCCGGAATTCCGGTCCGGTTAAACCTTTCAGGTTTAAAGATGAAAATGTTTCAGAATTTTTACATATCAATTTTTAAAAATTAAATATGTTCATTGGTTTCGTTAAGATGAGTATTGCGGGCACTTACAGACGAGAGATTAAAAAAATCAATTTCGACTAACTCCGATAAGCTTATTATTCTCGGGAAAGAGTTCGCCGTGCGAAAAAACCTATATGAAAGGGAAGGGGAGACTAAAAATTTGACTGCGCTTTGGTTGCTTATTTACCAGTGACTGGCAGTTATTTTATCAATTCCAAGCCTAAATTAATTATTTTCCAAGAAATAGCAAAATCAGCATAAAAACAAGAAGATATCAAGGTTTTATTTTTTTTTTGTTTTTTCAAGAAAAAAAGAGTAAATTGAAATAACTGGTAAACAATTTCTTAATCAACGACGTACTTGGAGAACAGTGGCAGTAGTGAGGGGTTTGGCGGTATTTTGGGAATATTTATTCATCGATTCACGCAATGCACAATTAAAATGCAGGTCAATTATCTGGTACTCTAATTTAATATTGGATCTTGAAGAGTAGAGGTTATGAGAATTTATGAGTGGGGCATTGTATAATGCTAAAAAAGAACCAAAAAAAAAGATCCGAATTAACGATTTGAAATTTCAAAAGTTGAGATATTTTTCTACAGAAAATTCTGAGATAATACTAAACTATATGTGTAGGTTAGTAATACATGCTTAACGTTACGTTAAAATTTTTAATTCCCTGTATAACTACTCTATTTTCTCAATCCAAAAATTACAATTTTTAATTAATGTATTTTCCCTTTTCATTACGTGCTTAAGAAGTTTCTCATACAAAATCCCCTACCTGCACTTTTAATAAACGATACATATAGTCTTGTATTTTTACTTTTCACACGAGAAGTTATTCATGCCCAAGAATTTCCGTAACTTGCAGTTTCAACGTCCAGCCGCTTAGTTTTTGTACATCCAAGGAAGCTACAGAAGTACCATTCAATCGTAATACGCTGCCAGAAAATATTAAGCAAAATTGTTAAAATTGTACGTTTTTCTGCCATGTTAACGCTGCAAACAAATCTCAGTGGACTTTATCGAGATTTTACAATCTTAACACGCTTATTTATATTATACAGTATGCCCACTAAAGTCCCTTCCCACCCTCTTAACTTCGGAACGGCTGCTGCTATATTCATAAAAGTGGTGTCTAGGTATAGTAAAGTAGCCATGCGCTACTGAATGAAACCACCTACCGCGCCACCTGGTGGAAAACTGTGGAGTTAGCATTCCTATCTCGAAAACGGAACTAGATAGGGAAAAAAAGTGATTAACAAAGTTGTAGAAAATCATCGATTTAGTACGAAAAGATACCTTGTGGACATTAATGCAAAGAATAGAACGGTTAAAATGCGCATTTGTTTCTTCGTGATTTCCTACACTGTGACGTCACGAAACTTGAACGAAAGGAGAAATGATTATCTTTCGGGCAAAACACGACACCGCAATGTGCACAGTGGTATATCGCTTTTGATCCCCAATCAAAAGGACCGCGGTTCAAACCTCGTGGGTTTCATCCTTGTACTGCTTGTCTTTATAAACAGAGTAGACAATACGTAGATCGTGTAAAATAGTGTCGCATCAACTCAACGCAACTTGCGCTTGGTGTTCGAAATTTTTGCAGTATGCAAATACGTAAGAAACGTCACGCCTGTTCACCTGAGAAGCTATAAAGAGACATCTTCTTGGGCTTGTAGTATGTTGATGCTCGTGGTCATGGCTGAATATTCCAAAGCTGAGATCTCCAGTGAACGCAGTACCTCGTCAAGGAATTCGGGGACCAAATAATTGGGTAGGGTGGTTTCGAAGAGGGCTTCCACGTTCGCCTGATCTGAACTCCACTGGATTTTTTCCTGTGGGGATACCTGAAACAGCAGGTGTATGCGACCCCTCCACAAACATTGCAGAACCTTAAACGACGCCTTACGGACGCTTGTGCCAACGTGTCACGCTCTATGCTCCAACATGTGCAACTTGAGATCCAAACGAGGATCCAAATGTGTATTGCGCTGCGGTGAGAGTTGGAACATCTCAAATAAAGGTATATTGTTAAAATTAGTTGTTTTTTTCTTTTCTCGGATCCTTTTGCCACGTCACAGTGTAGGAAATCACAAAAAACAAATGCGACTTTTAACCGTTATAGTCTTATTATGTCCACAGGTATCTTTTCGTACTATCGATGATTTTCTACAACTTTGTAAATCACTTTTTTTTCATATCTCGTTCCGTTTTCGAGATAGAATGCTAACTTCGCAATTTTCTACCAGGTGGCGCGATAGGGGGTTTCATTCAGTAGCGCACTGGCTGCTTTACTATACCTAGACATCACTTTTTATAAATATATGCAGCAGCCGTTCGAAGTTACGAGGTGGGAAGGGACTTTAGTGGGCATACTGTATTATATATATAATATATATATATATATATATATATATATATATTAATATATATATATAGATATATATCTATATATATATATATTATATATATATATAATATATATATATAAGACAAAGTGGAAAGTGAAAACCAGTATATGCTTAAAACTCTGCCAGCCAGGAACTAAAAACATGAAAAGATAAGTGAAAAATAGGTTTTTGACAGCATCTCCATCAGCGGTACCGATACTGTCTAAAAACCAATGGATTGCTTCTGATAAGTATGATCTGAGCAATAAACATACTTAGACACCATACAATCCATAAGACACAGAAAAAGTGAAAAAACAGTTGCTTAAAGATAGAACACCAAGCCCGGCGCTAGACAAAGTAGAAGTTAAGTAAAGGAAACCGCAAGAAGACTGACGTCACAAATCTTGCAACCTTGGAACAAATAGAAACACAGAAGCAGAGTTACTAAGGATACTGAGCTATAGGACAATATTACCTAAGTAAACTTAATAAAAATACAAATAAATAAGCCAACAGAGATAGATAATACGAATATAGACAAACAACAAACAGAAATCAAGCACTCTGGATATCCACGCACCAACGGCAAGATTCTGTATAAGTACCGGAACTGAACCATAAAACAACATAGAGATAACCGACAGGTCTCGTCATCAGGGAGCCTAACCAAATCAGTTACCTCAAGGGGAACTTTCTGAATAGGATGCAGGTAAGCCCAAAAGACATCCCAAGGCTCCGAGTCCCCCAAGGAAGCAATAAGTCAAAAGAAAATAAAAGACAAACACAACTATAAGTATGGGCTCAACGCACCGTACATGCAAGCACACAAATAATCCTAATGCAAAGTAAAAGATGCATACACACCCCAATTCCGTAAGTGACGGTTATGGCGAAAAAGCAGCCAATTCTATCCTAGAAGTTACGTCATTGTAACATTACTACAGCGCCATCCCCCATTACAGCTTAACCAAATGAAAACATAAATACTATTCTAAACATCTTTAAAAATTCCCGAGTCTAAATGCCACTTTTTTAAACTTTAAATTGCCGAAATTTTTAGGGAAATTGTTTTTACTTAAGTTTTTCTCGAAAATGTTACATGCCTCCAAAAATCCCCAGCGTTGTTAAATATGTTTTTTATTCTGTAAAGTTGTGAGTAAAAATATAATAAATTTTATAGTTTAAGTTGCTATGGAAATTGGTAAACGTGATAACCTCAAAGTTAAAATTAACCTTTTATCATATATCCCTATTTTTATTTCTCTATTTTGAATTTTAATTTTTAATTCCAGATAAGTCGCACAAAGATTATTATCGTTAGTCCGGTTTTAAAGTTAGTTCCTTTGGGTAGATTTGATTAAGAAATTCCAAATCGTTTGCAGTTAAAAATTATGAGGTCATCAATATATCCAAATCCGGTAACATTATTTGAGTTAAGAAATTTAGTTTCGTAAAAATGTAAGAATAGGTTTGCAAATGCACTAGAATAGCTATTTCCTATAGGTATACCCTTTATCTGTTTAATGAAACATAAGCCATTAAAGAGGTAGTTTTCAAAAATATTAAATTTACATAAATCAATCCAGTCACATGTTAAGATTAAAGTACTATCTACATAAGCATCATAAATTTCTGAACAGATAATCATTAAATTATCATGCGGAATAATGGTAAATAGGTTTTCAAAATCAAACATGTATATGCTATCTATATTCTTACTTTTTTAAAAATGTAGGTCCGGTACTTATACAGAATCTTGCCGTTGGAGCGTGGATGCCCAGAGTGCTTGATTTCTGTTTTTTTTTTTTTTTTGTCTATATTCGTATTATTTTTATCTATCTCTGTTGGATTATTTACTTGTATTTTTTTCATTATGGGGATATGAAGCTTCTGAACTATCCTCTATTGAAAATGTTTTATGCTTTATGTTAAAGTGATTTAGCAGTCTATGCTTGAATTAATTTTTGTTTATTTGAATTGTTTATATTTTACATACTAAGTAAACTTACACATTTATCATGACTAAGGGTTATTATATTTATTATTATTATTGCACTAGTTGTTATTTATTATTTTTTATTTTTATTTTTTAGTAGTTATTTACATTAATTAATCTTTTAGTTTAGTATTACTAATTATTAGCAACAGAACATGCTATTCAGTAAATCTAAAACAACCAATCATGTGCTTGGAAAGACTATCAGGGTAATAATTACGTTTTAGCACTACTAACAATTCTATAATATGCTTATACCTATTGTCCTTATAACAAAGCCTATTTATTCTTACTAGCTGATTTATAATAATATTATTAAATACAGATTTGTGTAAGTATGTTGAATACCTTTGAAATTTAATAATATTAAAGTCATAAGCTGATCTTTTGTCATATAGATCAAAAGTAAA